>JAWWEN010030368.1:0-15630 GCA_035582955.1 Sycophila texana | reverse complement strand
AACACTGATTTTTCACGCTTTTTTCTCAAGCTTAACTTTGAAGCTCTGCCATTTCATCAAAAATGAAGGAATTTGTTGTGTTATAGCAAAAATTACTAGAGTTGCAGCAAAAATTACTAGAGTTGTAGCAACAATTACTAGAGTTATAGCAAAAATTACTATAGAGTTACAGTTAAAATTGCAATACTGTATAGTAGAAGTTAGTTAAAGTTTAGTAATTTTAGCTCGCCAATCTGGTAACTTTTTTCATTTGGCTAGTCAGTGAACTACTTACAAGTCAGTATTGTAATTTTTGCTAGATTTATCACAATTTTTGCTATAAAATTTCTCTCCGTGTGTACATCATGAGTTACAGAATACTGCATACACACCATCACACATATCCATACAGACAATTTTCAAAAACATATCGTAAAACGTTCCAAAAACACTCAAAACGAACTTCTAACATGTTTTTAGAGAAACTTTTTTACTATTACAAAGCTACCCCACTGAGGAAACAAAAAACGAGTAAGCTGACGAAAATCTGAAAGCACCTCGCAATTCGAGCAAAGAGTCGCCTCGTAAACGAGCGGCCGACGCGTAAACTTTCCTTATTAGAACCTCAGGGGGCGGCGCGCACCCCCGGCAATTTAAAATCGCGTTCGGCGTGAAACACGACGCCGGAGGGGTATGTGCACAATGCGTCCCCGGCAGGGCGAGTGCGCTAACGCGGTTTGCGACGCGGCTAATGAAATCAGGCGTGTGGGCCCGTCCCAAATGGCCCCGCGTACATTATTCAGCGCCGCTTTCCCTTCTCCCGAGGACTGACTTGTTGATCGTCCCACGCGCGCTCCCCGAGGTCTTACTTTCGCGCTGGAGCTCGTTGTTTCCCCGAAAGCCCGAGAGGTTTGTTTGCTTCTAATGAGCGCACCCCCGCCGAGTGTCGCGATCTGTCGGGGGATGCATTAGTCATTGTCTGGCTATGCTCGGAGGCTATCTACTGGCGGCGCGCTCAATATACTCCGGCGGTGTTATTTCGATTTTTCAGGGTGGGGGAGTAGGCCGGGGCGCGGTAGGTCGGGAGGCAATTCACGCCGGCCTCGTGAAACGATAACTCGGGGCAAAGCAGGGGGCTCGCATCCCCGGGAGAGCGGCTCCATCAGCCCATTCACCCCGGCAATCGAATATCCCTCTCCAATCATTCCGGCGAAATTCACGAATCCACGTTACCTCTACGGCCGGCGAAATTTTCCCGCGAAGGTGTGTTATTGTATAGGCTATCTTTCTCTATTTTTATATCTATACTAGGAACCAAGCGCGCGACTAAATTTCTATCTTAAATAAAAAATATAAATCATGAAAGCACCATTTTTTTCTCATATTAATTTATATAAATAATATTCTCTCACAAAAAACATGTACGTACATATTATGCTAAGTACATACTGTAATGTATTCGATTTTTTGAAATTAGAAAATAAATCAGATCCATATTCATTTTTTAAGAAACTTACATTGAGAAAAAATTCTAATAAAAATTACTATCCTGTCTAGAAAAGTGGCCACAGACTGTCACGGAGTGGAAAAATTACCATCCTGTATTGTAAGGTTTACTAGAATTATTGGAAACTTTACCATAATTCTAGTAAAATCTATAATATTTTCTTGTACGATGAATTTAAATTCTCGTTGTACTCATTTACATCGTCCCCCAACCAATGATTATAATATTTTCTAGTAAAATTTATAGTACACGATGGTAATTTCTCCACTACATGACAGTCTGTGGCCACTTTTCTAGGCAGGATAGTAATTTTTACTAGATATTTTGTCAGTGTATTTAAAAAAACTTCATATTAATTAGAAAACTTAATCTTTATTTAATTAATCGTTTGAACAAAGAAAAATTGCTTTATTATTACTTTCTTATAGAGAAAGCCTTGTTTAAATTAAAATGCAAAATTTCTAAACAAATGTTTGAATTTTCGCGCCATTCTAGTCATGTGCGTTCCTAAAGTTTCAGACCAATCACTTTTACGTATATTAAATGCTTCGCAACAAAAGCCTTCACTTTTTTAAGATAGGATAGGATATATGTATATAGGAGTGGCTCCGAGTGCGCGCCTCGCCAGGAAAAGGAAGCGCGAAAAAAAATGAAAAGGGTAATCTGGGTCGCCTTATTTCGGGTATAATTCCGGCGCAGCGCCTCGGGAAACTTTTCAATCTGGGAGGAGCGCCTGGTCTTCCAGCGGCCCGAATAAGTCGAGTAGGCTGACGGCAGAAAAGCGACGGGAGGAGGAGGAAGAGGAGGAGGCGGAGGTGACTGCACTGCTTTATCTACTCGAGGACGCGGGCGCGTGCCTCTGGAATACCAAGTGGTAGCGCGACTGAAAACCTTTTCCAAGGCCGCGTGGCCTCTGCAGAACGGAAGGAAGTTAATTTCCTCGAAAGGCACCGATTTTTATTCCATTTCCATTCGCGTGTATATTTGCAACTCGGCGCTTGTTGCCGCGCGCCTCTCTCGCTCATTTCTTCGATTTTCACGGTGGGGATTTTTTTTTTGCGCTGTCGTTTTTTAAGGGCAAATCCGTACGTTTGGCAGTGCGCCGACACTCGAAAATGCGACTAAATATTACTAAAGCTCATGCATTGAACGTGCGAGATAAATATTACTAAAGCTCATGCATTGAACGTGCGAGAGTTTGGTAAGCGTTGCCCGGTTTTCGGAGCGATCGATGCAAAATTCTACAAATGATGAAATCTATCAAATTGAACTGCGGAGTAGTAAACTAACTTAACTAGCAAAAGCTAAATATTTTTGATACCCTTTTAAAAGAACTTCACAAAAATATTGATACGTAGATACCAAGTAACGTCAAGCATTTGTTCTAATGAACACTCTTATTTAATTTAAATTATAGAATAATTAGAAAATTTAAAAACTTAATGAATGTTTTATTAATATGTGTAAAAAATATTATTGCATATTTTTACCTGCGCTTTTTTACCGGAAATTTATTCAATAACCAACCGAAGTGCTTCTTCAAAAGCTTCACATTTTGCCATCAGTTTTTTAACAGAAGAATTTCCAAACACTTAAAAGAAAAAATGTTGAACAAGATCGAATTTCTTTTTCCAACTGTTATTTACAGAACTTATGAAAGTTGAAAGAACTAATTAATTATTAAATTTTAAGGTTTTTTTTTAATTCATTAAAATATTATGCCGACGATATTGTGAGCTTTTTTTTTTAGCAAGCTAAATTAGCTTCACAAACGTTTGATGAACTTGACACAATATTTTGTTCATTATGTTCTCAAAAGAGATTTTAATTTTAATTGAAAAACATTTATTAGCGAAATAGCCAAATAAAGCACCCAGATTAAGCTATAAAACTTTTTTTTAATTTCTCCCGTGCCGGGTCTAACTTGCGAAAAGCTCAAAATAAGGTCTTATTAAAGCGGTTCTTGATTAATCTTACTGTAATAAAAAGGCACCATCTGCAGCGCGTTTTTGGTTTCCAAAGCCATAAAATGTAGCTCTTCCTTCCCAGGAACGAGCGATTAAATTTACGAGTTTTTTTCGGCTTCCACGTGCTAAACTTTTTGCGCGTATTACGACGAAAGTTTCCTCCAAAAGTTATATAAAATATAGAATTAAGTACGCGTGCGCCAAAAAAAAAAAAACAGGACTTTCGTACCAAAGCAGCAGGGATTACGAGTCATTTGGAAAATCCATGCAAAACGCATTATAATGCAATAAACTAACGTTCAAAATTAGTAAAAGAGCTGGCTCGCTTCCCGTACGAGCGTTTTTCACGTGATAAAACGAAACAATCCCATGCGGATACGTATAGTCAATAAAAAGATGCAAATATAAACGCAAAACATACACAATGTGATTTACCGCGAGCCCATCATAACACAGCGTAATAATGTTCTCCTTTCAAAATACAGCCCCCTAAAATTTTTAACGCGCTTTTTATCCGCGGCGGAGTACCTAAATTACCCCTTAATAACGCGAGCCCTCCTTACAACGAAGCTTAAACTCCGAATTAATTCAGCGAACGGCGCGCAGATAACAAAGAATCGCCCCGAAAACGGCGGCTTTTACAACTCGCCCGCGCCAAATACCGCGGCGCACAATAACCGCGAGAAGTGCGCCCCGAAAAAAAGGGGCAAACGCGCGAGGGTCTATAAAACTTACGAGGGAGATTCGTACAATGCGCGGCCCGGGGATCTCGAGTCCGTATACGGTTATTATTAGGTCGCGGCGTTCTTTCGGCCAACGACGGGACATAAGCGCCCCCCGCGTATACACATCTTGCCGCTGACGGATCCAAGCCGCGGCCGGCGCATATAAAGGCCGGGGGCCGTAATCGTAAAAGGGGCGCGTTGCCGCTAATGCGCCGTCATTGAATTTCGCCGGGCGCGAGGGAGCACAAAGAGGCCGGAGCCTCGTTATTATTTCCGAGCGCGCGCGCGCGCCTGATTTCCGCGACGACCTCGGCTTGGGGGTGGCTGCCGCGGACCGACGTGCGGCCGCCGCGCGCCGTTATTGCGCCCTCCGCTCGACCGGAGCTCTCTCTACTGGTCCCACGTGGATTGCCGGCAGCCGCGGAGGAATAACGGCCGCGGAGGCACTTTAAAGCACCACGCGAGTAGACTTTGAGACGGGAGGGAAATATGTGCCCATCGGATGCGCGCTTCAGGGGACGGTTCTGGTCCATTGGTGTTACGGAGGGAGTTACCGGGGTATACCGCCCTTTTTATTCACATTCATGTGTGATCTTGAGGCCTTTGTGTCGGCTGTAGAGTGCGTTTTATCGAGGACTTGTTAAGTTTTGAAATATAGAATAGTAGTTTATTGTAAATTACAGTATCTACAAAGATTTTAAATTTCTAGTATACAAATAATTATAACATTATTAAAAAATAGAGATATTTAGTCAAATAGAATATGACTATTCAAGTGAATTATTAAATCACAATGGAAATGACATTAAAACGCAGTAAAAATAAAATAAAAATAAAAACAACACACTTGCACGCGCCATTCACACTAATAAATTACATTCACTCTTATAAATAAAAACAAAGTGTATATGGGACAACACATAATAAATTAACAACTAAATAAATAGATAAATAACTAAATAAATAAATAGCCGCACATTTAAATACATGTTCTATTTAATTTATTGTGAAGTTTCGGATATTTAGACTGAAAAAAATAACAGGGAAAGGTTTTGTAAGATGGGAACAGACTTGGCAAGCCAAGAAAATTACTTTAAATTTTCGAAAAACTAACAAAATCCAACGCGCTTCGCGTCCACTTTTTTTATATCATATTTTTGACCTCAAGTTAGATTTTTAAATTTAGCGCCATTTAACCGGATATGCCCGTCAGCTAATCAAATCGCGATTTAAAATACTTCACATCTAATTGCTGTCTTTTTTTTTAAGAGAGAATTACAGTTTTTGTAGTAAAATTTGCCACAATTAAAGTAAATTTTACAATACAAATTGTAATTTTTCCAAAATTTAAAGTAATTTTCTTGGCTTGCCAAGTCCGTCCACATCTTATAAAATTTATTGTAAACCTTCCCCTGTTATTTTTTTCAATGTAGTACTTACTTATATGCAGGAATACTTTTAAGTTTCAATAGCGAGTTATATAAAATGCAGCTTGAAGAAAGAAGAAAGTCTATATTGGTTAAAATGCCGAATTAGAGTAATATAAATCTTTGAGTTTAACCTTCGAACCCTGAACACTAGACTCGTAAAGCCTTCAAACGCTGAACCTTGAACGTTGATCCTCCAACCTTAAATCCTAAATTCTGGATCTTAAATTTTAGAAACTCCGAATTCTCGAACTCTGAACAATCGTATCCTGAAAGCTGGAACTTTGCGCCCGAAACGCAGAACACTCAAACATTCAAATTTTAACCCCTCGAATCTTGAACATTCGAGATTTGAAATCTCAAACATTGAACTGCCGCACTCTGAATTGTGAACGTTGATTCCTCGAAAATTAAACAGTCGATCTCTCTAACCATGAACCTTCGGGTGGTTCAGACTTTCAAACGCTAACAGTCATTTTAAAATAAGCGCTCGATCTTTCTTCCCTATTTCGAGTCACCTCTTGAATTTGTTAAATTAACAGATTGCTATGACCATAAAAAAGTACCTTTTTTTTTTAAATTTTATTTAACACGGCTTCAATTTGAATTGCCTACCATAGAAAGGTACTTAATTTTTAATAAATTTACCTCTATTCTCTTCTTTATTCGCTGCGAGGACAACTGAATGCACGTTCCTAAAATTAATAATAAAATCAAGATATTCAGAAATTCAGTAGAAAGTAATTTCACAGCATGAAATGAACTGCATATTCGAATGCCTGCAGCTCTTGCGGCTGATCAGCATGCGAGACTTCTCTGCCAACGCAGAATGCTATTATCAGAGAATTTGTATGCAATTATGAAGTGGAGCGGAGGACAAGCGCCCTGGAGGAATCAATATAATGATGGAAGCGCGAGGCGACGCGACAGAAGGTTCGGGCCGGATGTCTCGAACTTCAATTAATTTGATTTATCGTGCCCGAGCCTCGCTATGCTCGAGAGCCCTGTCTCTCCCCGAAACGACATATCGAATCGAATCTCCGCATTAGTGATGACGCCGCGCCCGACGTCGGCTCCGGGGGCAAGGAGCGACGCCATGCAGGCGAAAAGTGCATTCGTATTGCTGAATTATTCACCCCATCTACGCGGTCGTTGCTCGGGCTTTTAATTAAGCTTTCAGCAGACTGCAGTCTCCTCTCTATCGTAGGCTACGTCATTTCGTTACTTTGAAGTATGAGCGCAAATAATAAAATATTTAACATATTGTGGTTTACTGCACCGCATTTCTCTCTCTCTCTCTCCCTATCATTCTCTCGCGTTACTATAAACAACCCACTTTTCGTTTATTTGTCGGGAAAGGGGTGCGCTACATTTGTAAGGTTTTAATTATGCATTGTTAATTTCTTGCTTTTAGAAGCGCTATCAGCGCGCTTTTAATTAACTTGACTTGTTTCATTTCTGTTTACTAAGGTTCTCTTAGATGATTTAGTGACACAATTCAACAAACTGGATGGAAGCTACTGAAGTAACAAAATTTTGCCGTCATGACTGCATTATTCAACTTGGAAAGGTGAATACATCTAACCTTAATTCGTTCGTTTTGTTCTTAGCCTCTAAACTGAGAACAGTGTCAGAATAATTGTCACTAAAAAATTTTGACTTTATTTTAATGTTTATTTTATGCACTCGAATTATCGGTCAATGTTATCATTTAAAGTTTGAAACGAAGTAATATGATGCTGAGTCTAGATCCAGAAGCAACAACCACTTTGCAGTAGGTTTTCTTAAATTGCATTTTTCCCACTAAACTGATGTAGGCTTTCTGCGTTATTCCGCAGGTATGATCCTGGATCCATGCGGAACGGAAAGGTAGATCTTCAGATTACGAGTTGAGGTGCAAGAAAACGTGTGAAGTAAAAGAAACCATAAAGCTATGGTGGAATTAATAGAAACATTTTAAATTCATTACTATATTTATACCAGGAATTTCATTAATTTCAAATTCATCACTATTCATTGTACATTATTTAGTGTTTTTAATCAATCGTCATTTACCAATTTTCCGCCAACCCAGCTGGAAAATGGTAATTTAGTTAGTTAAAAGAAGTCGCTTTTATAGTAATGTTTGTAACCAGCGATGGAGAACAAATTCTTTCGCTTTATCCATTATCCATTCCACAGTGAATAATTCAATAAAGTGTTGCATCGATATGCAAAAAGCCAATCATATACAATTTAAACATTAACATAACATTCCGCCCATTCAAAATATTCAAGTTTCTGCCAAGGCCTTGATCAGCCAAACAAAAAGCCGCACCATAGTAGTGAGCGTCTGTTCTCACTCGAGCCGAACTACTCTAATTGCAGCAACTTCACCGCCGCCGATCACGTATCACAGAACCAAGTAATCCTCTCAAAACAGTCGATCAGGGCGCTGCACAAAGCGAGTCTGCCCACTCCGGCCGAAGAACGCGCGTCCGCGGAGGACGCGCGCAATCAGCCCGCCGTCGTCCCTCGATGACGCGCCGCCGGTGTCCCATCAGTTACAACGGAGCCCTGCATTGGACGCCTCTCGGCCATCGAAAGACGAGCAAACGAGGCGATGACGGGCGCGCCGTGTTCTTCGAGCGCGTCTGCAATCACGCGGTCGCGCGAAACCGCAGGGCCGCCACTGCGACCGCAACGGCCACCGTTTTTCGGAGCCGCCTCGGCGAGTTTATGCGCGGCCGATGATAATTGTGCTGCTGCAGTGTCCCCTCCTCCCGGTAGAAATGCGATCGCGACTGTTGCCGTGACGCGTGCGCGTTCCGTCACGGTGGAGAGGCGCGCGCCCTTGTTTCGGTGATTATGCGACGGTTATTTACCGCGGGTTTACGGTTGTTTTAGCGTTTAGCGGATTTAACGGTGATTTGCTATTGATATTAATAGGTGAGGTCTATAGGAAAGTATGGAAAACTGTTTTGGGAGGGAGTGGTAGTAAAATCGAGTCTCTCTTGCGTTTATGTTACTTTTTTTTTTTTTAAATCATATACTTGGATGCAACCTCGGGTTTTATATACTGAATTCAGTTAGTTAATGATTGTCTACTTTCTCATCGATAAAAAGTCGATTCAGCTTTCTAATAGTTTAGTTGTTATTAAATAATTAGGTCTATCGATATTGTACGTGTTTTACTTACGCAAATCGCGTGCAGTATTTTATCGTGGATTAATGCATACTCTTGTTGTGTTAGCTCACCTGAAACAAAAAAAAAGTCGTTACTCCAAATTTCCTTCTATGTAACAATAATAATATAGTAAAATTAATTAGACAGAATAAACGTGATTGGAGTTGTAGTAACTGTAGTAGTGCAGTTAGTTTCGAAAGTTAAATTTCTACTAACGAATGTTGCAGCTTTATAATTTCAATGATACTACTTTACTACGAAAATGAGTTTTAGTTTATTATTCAAATACAATTAAACATACACAACTCAAATTATTTATTTGTATTGCGTTTATTTACATTAATTTATACGCAATCACATTGAATAGAAATTTTCATGGTTCCATTCCGACGAAAAAAGCAATTTTTAAATGAAAATTATTAATTTTTGAAGCTTTACATTTTAACTTCGAGATTTCACTTTTCTTTTCTAAACTAAATTAATTAATTAAGACAATTTGTAAAAGTATAAAAAGCAAATTAAAAACTTATTAAAACGACTGAATAACTATAAAATAAAAAAGAATACTCAAGTTATTCTTAATCCTATTGTCTCGTAAAGAAAAAGACACTTAAAGAAAGTAATAGTAAATGTAATGTCGTTACTCGAGATAAAGGATCAACTTTGCAATTGGGACGTCAACAAGAAAGTCGGATTTTCCGGCCCATAAGTTTAAAGGCTTCTTATGAATTTCACGTGAAATGAGTATAACTATAATAACTCCCGGCGCACATTTCATTGCCCACGCTCCAAATTTCCTCAATGTGAAAACTAAATTGTAATTTAATGACAACCCAAAATACACGCTCAGTTTGCATATCTTATGTTTAAAAAGATAATAAATTATGAAACCGATATAATGCATAAAATTGTGTATACAAATTAAAATTTCTGGTTTGCGTGCCTGAATAATTAATTTGCAGTACAGAGGTTTCGATTATAAATTACCAACATCGCGGAATCGTAAGTACAAAATAATTAAAAATGTATGAGTTCAATTTAATTTCTAATTTTGATTTTTTATTGTGTACAAATAAATTGTATTACAATACCCAATGCATGATGGTAATAAATATAATTAAAACCGCAGTGTATTTCAGAGTAAGATGCATACACAGAGAGCAGTTTGAAAAACTACATTTTTAAGATAAATTTTTTAATTATCTTATCAATAAAATATTCATCTTTGCGCTTACAGTACTGATCAACTGACTTTGGTTCACTTGTCTTCCACTCAATTTACTGGTATTACTAGGAAAATCCCCATGGCTTCAATTATTTTATTAATTTATTAATGAAATTAAGAATTAGTCACAATCTTCTTTGACTATACTCACATTTAAATATAAAATCCATATCAAGACGTTTTGAATTTTGGCCCCATTCAATTGGAAATTTATTCTTAAACCAATTAAATTCTCTTTCAAAGTGTTTCACAAAGTTTTGCCGCGGTTTTTCAAAGAGAGAATTTTTTTAATTAGATAATATTACGTAAAAAAAATCATATTTTAACGAAATCTCGTTGAAAATTCATGAGACTCTCCCCTCGACATGATATAATTTAATTAAGTCACATTATTACGCGCGCACTCGCGCAGCATCGATTCCGAAAAACATAGCTCCAGCTCGTAGTCAAACAATGAGCGCGTTGCATAATGCGGAACGAAGAAAAATCCTGCTGAGCGAAGAAAATTGGTCGAACACCCGAGAGAGTGCGAACGATTGCGCAAGCGGGAAGAAAGGAAAATCCCGCGAAAAGCAAAACGAGAAAGAGAGAGAGAGAGAGAGAGAGAGAGAGAGAGAGAGAGAGAGAGGCGAATCGAGTGGGTCTTAACGAGTAGCGCTGCCGCAGTTTTTGTGAATAGAGTCGCCCCCGCGCGACCTCGACAAAAGGAGCGCAGAGAAAATCCGAGGCGCTCGCGCGCGCAAAGACGTCACTCCCCGTGAGTTTTTCAAAAATAATTCAGTGCTCACGCATAAAGCAGCGTCGACTGCGCGCCCTCGACGCGAGCCCGCTTCTGGAGCTCCGAGGGGCGAGATAACGAGCGATTGAGTGGGAGGCTCCGCGAGCTGCCGGATGAAAATAGGAAAACTCGCGAGCGCGAGCGCGGAGTCGCTGCTGCTTGCGCCGATTGTTACGGACTTGGTAAACTAGATTTAAAACTCCGATGGGAAGAAAAAGAAAATCGTCCTGGTTCTACGCTTTAAAGGTACTATACCTCTTTATCTTACTTCTTGCATAATGCGACAGAAGTGTCCGGGGTTTCGCTTGATCACATCTGAAGGAGCGGATTTTTTTCTGAGCAACATTTCCGTTTGGAGAATGTGACCAATCCATTTTCCTATTTCAACAGTAAATTATACTGTCGGATATTTTTTGAATATTTTAACTGTCATGTAATGTGATTAAATTATATGAACAGAACTACACCCGTTTTCATCTGTTAATGTACTGCGTGTTAAAATTAACATATCTCGTGTGTTAAATTAACACAAAATGTGTTGATTAAAGATTGTGCGTTACTTTTTTTATTAACACACAAGTGTGTGTTATTTGAAAAATATGTCATTTTATGTCGTGTAAATGATAAAACGGAAGATTAGCAAGTAGCACATGCGCAATAGTAACACAAAGTTGTGTGTTAATTCTTCCATAAAACACGAAATATGTTAATTTTTCGAACCGTGTAGGGGAGGACGTGTGACACGGATTCAAAAATGGAACATCGGTTGCAATGATTTCAATAACTCTTAATATCTTTTGAAGAGCAAATGATGTTTTGTCGTGAAGCCCTATATTAAAGGCTTTTTACTTCACTTTTGTTGGTATTTTTATAAAATTTCGCCATGCAGAAGACGGGTAATTAACGGAAAAAGAAGTACAAAATTTTGGGTCTCCACTTATGATCAACTAAATCTTTGGGGCTGAAACAATTTGAAAATTAAAGTCTTAGTATTTTAACTTATTTTTATAAATTTTAAGAACATAAAGCAATCCCCAACTTTACGTAACACATTGTGACCCAAACATTGCAAGCCTTTCCTAATAAATTGTTAATGTATTCTTGATGGCAAAACTTTCTGCCGGAAGTGGGACAATTAAAAGGATGAACTCTCATAATTGACTCAACTGAAAAAATGTTCTATTTTTCTAAATTCTCTAATAATAGGCTAATTTTTAAGAATATTTTTGTAAAATTATGAAACTATATTTCACTTTGATCGTATTTCAACAAACCTTCATAAATTTAACGTGAAACTCGTTTACTAAATCCCCGTGGAAATTACGGTTAAAACGGAGTATGTGTAATTAACATAATTTTTACATAATTTCTTAGCGAATAATGCAACAACTTTCGCATATTATTTGAAAAACCTTTTCTTACAATTAGTCGAAAAAAAAATCGAGCAAACTCCAAAAAAATCGGCAACCGAGCGACTATTTAATAAATAATTCTATAATAAGCTTTAAAAAAAAAAGTGACAAGTTTATCTCGACTGAAACATAAAGTTTTCTCAATTTAAAGAGTACGAATAACTGCAGCGCGCGCATTTTTCAAATGCGCAGCAATATCGAAGCGGGACAATGGGGCGCATTAACGGAATAAAGGTGGAAAACTCATTTGGCTCGGATCATTTATAATTATTTGCTCTAACGAGTTGCTCAATGCGGCGATGCCCGGACAAAGTTTCGACGGCGGCGCCGCCGAATTCCGGTGTGCCTCGCTGCCGCTGAACGCGACGATTCATTTATCTTCCCTCGCGGCGGAGCGCCGGAGCGGCGGCACATCGCAAAGTTCATCGCCACGTTCGCGACCCGAGGATCGCGTTCGCTCCTTTTATTGCACCGTAAGCCCGCGGGAGAGCTCTCGTTTCTACTTCTCCAAACATTTGAGCTTTTAATAAAAGAATCCACTTGTTTATGTAACTATAAAGCCCTATTAGGCTTGCCCCGCTCGCGTTCACATACTTTCACGCTAAAGAAAATATCGGAGTTGCTTGGATGCTTCATATGCTGCGTGGACTCGCCTTTATTGGAAATTATTTTACGCTTCAGGAGTCTTTCCCTCTGTTTTTCTTATGAATTATGTGTATAAGGGAAGGAGCTTGTAAATATTAGTTATTGTAGGTTGCTATGGGAAAGCGAAACTGAATGGACTTTCAATGAGATATGGATATTGTATTAAATTTTAGCGAGCATGGAAAATAAATGATGTGGTTGTGTAATAAACTATATTCCTCGATTTTTATGTCATTTCCCTGAATTTTATGAAAGTAATAAATTTACGTTTAAAAAAATCTTTGATATGTATTACAAATCCATTATTTGAAATGTGAGGATAGATAGTGAATTATTTATCATCGAAGCCTAAATAATAGTAATTCGAAATCTGTGTTTCTCTAAAGCAAAAATAAATATATTTCTTCCGATTTTTAAAGATTTTTCAGAATAATGACAGCCGATATCCAGATAAATATTTCAAAATAACAAACCTTCAGATTTTCTTTAGCGGATATTTTCGCCTCACCCGTTTTTTCGCATAGAAGGCCCTTCAAAGTTTACTGGATCTATCATTTTATATCGAAGCTCGGATGGGTAACAAAACATCCAACTTTTTTTTTTAAACTTTGTTGCCAGGAAAAGAGCCCGAGTAATCGTTTACTTCAGAATTCTTGACGCGAATTCCCTTTTTTGATAAACTAAAAATATGTATACGTAGAGACAATAAGTATAACAAAGTTAAAAATTTGTGATAAATTTTAAAATTTTAAAGAAAATCGGAATTCCCTCCGTAATTGCCTTAAAATCTTTGAACTTTTTTTTCACGTACAAATTAAATAATTTCCCTCCCTTAACTACGATGCCAAGAGATGCTAAATTAAATGTTCATTTCATTAAAATTTACTCGTCAATCGAATGAGGCAAACAGCAAAAAACTTATTTACCCAACTCTTGTTAAATACATCGAAGTCAGTGCGGCATGTTCACCGGTAACCATAAAAGAAAAAGTCCCGCGCAAGAAGGTCGCTCTAATTATTTAATACTCATACGCTCGGCGCGCTTTTCCGCGCGCGCAAAAACAAACATCCCGCCGATTTAGCGATGAAATTCATCCGCGTTCGGCTCGCGTACATGTTAATCAAATTTACGAGTCGACCCCCTCGGTGTATCCGCGGTCACTACCGCCAGCTCGTTTGCGTAACGCGCCGTCGAAAGCGAGCGAAAAAAGCTCTCGTCCCTCCCCTACACACTCTCACCTCCCTCCTCTCCCTTTTTACGCGATCCACGAGTGCAGCGAAGCTGCTATCTGGAGCGGCGATCGGGGCCCAGCCAGCGAAGCTTCAAGAGGCAGGCGCGCGCGTCATTTTTTTTACCGGCATCCCGACAGCTGGCAGGTGGGTGCGCGCATATACACGGCGAACCCGTGTCCATCCGGCCCGCGCCGATGTAAAGCGCGAGCGATCCAGCGAACTTTGAAGCGTGCGTTTCGTCGCGAAAAAAATGCGAAAATGCCTGGTAGCGAAGGAAACGCGGCGGACGCGGGAGCACAAACGACTCGGGGCGAGCGGTTCGATGGCGTTGCTTTGAAATAAATAGGTATAGTCAGTCCGGTATCGATTTATTTGCATGCGAAAATATATACGCGAATCGCTGCGCTGAAAAGTAGTGCAATGCGGGTTTGTTCTTTGATGTGGGGTATGTATACATGCGCAAACGAACTGCGTATATACTGCGAGCTTGAATTGGCTTCTCGTGCGGGTGAACATTTATGTGCGTAAATTATTAAACTGAATCTTGATAATTATTCTGTAAGCAGTCGAGTACTCCGCGGGGAAATTTAAAATGGCTTTAACCTATAAAAAAAGTGCGCGCGCTAATTAAAAGTGCTGCACTTTGAATTTTTTTTTTTAATTTATTGGTCGCTGGAGTTGCAAAATTCAGGCTACACCCAAGTCTCCTTTTTTTTTATGCGGGAAACTAATTTATAGTTTCTCAATTTTTTTAAATTAGATTTTTACTGCATTATAATAGTGTTTTATAAAAAGTAACATTTTTGTAGCACTATTTCTACGGAGAACAAAGTAAAAAGGTCTACTAAAAGTTGCATTGCCATGGTCTGTTTTAGTATTCTCGCAGACTGATATTATTGGAAAATTTGCAATAGTGTTTCTAAAAAATGTACTAGAATTGTAGCAAATTTTCTTATCGTTTTTTAATAAATTTTAAAAGAAACTGTAATTAATACTACAGAGTAATATATATTATCCTAGTAGAACACCAAAATAGTCTTTTTTAACAAAAAATAATTTAATAAGAAAGAACAAAGGCCATTTTCAGTCGTATTAAAAGTTTAATCTAACGTTTCATCAATTTTTGTCGATATTTTCAAGTCTGTCATAATAATGTTGAATTAACAAATTTCAGAATAAATATTTACATGTACATTTTCATATATGTATAAAGAATTACATTTACGGTTCAATTGTTGTCCATAATTTTTTATAAAATATTTGTGTTATTATAAGTACATACGTAATACAAGCAAGCAAATGATTCATAATAGTTATATACAAAAGATGAGAGATTCAAATATTTTCCATAGATATTTAACAAAAATTATTTCTTCGTGCATTTCTTGAAGCGCAATAGGGGATTGCGCAAAACTAGGAAAATAAAACTTAAAATTTACATTAAAATTTGGAATTTTTTAATAGAATTTTCTGTAAAGTAGAATTTATACATAGGGGAAGGGCGGGCAAGACGGACACCTTAAGGAAAAGCAGATAAAAAAATAAATTAAATAATAACAAATAAATA
>JAWWEN010030307.1:0-15641 GCA_035582955.1 Sycophila texana | reverse complement strand
TTTTTAATTTAAATTAGTTTTATTAATACTATGAGTTAAAATAAATTTTTTTATTTGAAATTTGAAGTTTACGACATGCACGACACATTCACGACATTTACGACATAAATTACATTTGGTACATGTGTCGTGTAAAAAACTTAAATTCATGATTTACCCACCACAGTCACTGTGGTAACCGGAAGTCACGGGTTTCTTATTGACGAAAAGCGGGATTTTCAAATTGTAAATTTTTTTTATTTCGTTAGACGAATTTTTAAACAATTATTAAAATGATGGTGAATTTATAATAAATAGATATGTATTTTAAAATCCTTTTGTTATTTTAAAGTGAACAACAAGTTTCGTGGAATTTTTGAATTTGTGACAGGCAAAAAGATTTAATAGTATTTTATTTTTTTTTTTTTTCCTGTATAGTTGTTGTTTATATTAACTTTCGTTATTTAAATCAAATAAAATTATGAAAAATGTAAATTATTATTTCTTTTTATTATTCATTAATTATTGCATTTATTAAAATAAGTATGAGACTACAAGTAACAGCTGGTAGCATCTGTTAGAAATCACTGACATGATAGAATTAAGCAAAGTTGTGCAACCGGAAGTCACGTCATTATCGGTATAAAATGCACCAAAAGATTGCTAGTTAAAATGTCTTTATTCAAAAAATAAATTAGTCAATTAAATTAATGACCGAAGTTTAAATTTTTAATATTATTCATTTTCTTTTGCGATTATTATTTCTTTTCCGATAATTTAGAGGCCGAAATTAACACAAAATGTTTAATTGCAATTTCATTTTTGTTCCTGAATTTCTAATGAAATTTCCCTTTAAATAATATCAATAGGATATATATATTATGTTTACTAACATATCGGAGCACGAGAACCACGTGACAAATGCAGAATGTGAATGAACCTTAACGACGGCAGTGTATAGCATCGATGCACTGGATAACTGGATTTCCTTGGCGAACGTGACAAATTCACTTACTCCGGTGGCGGTTCAAAAATCGACGTAAGTTGAAAGTCATTTCATTTAATTTAATGACGTGAAAATAATAAAAAATGTATTAAATAAGAATCTTTCGAAAAAACTTAATTAGTAACATAGCAAAACAAATAACAACAAATCAATACAAGTATAAGTTACAAAACTATATTTTTATCTATAAATAGCGAATGCATACTTGAGATAATTACGTTATTTTTAAGATTTTAAATGTCAAACATTTATTGAAAATTTAAATCGTATTTGTAATGTTTAAAAAATATATCTTAATTATTATTACAGTTCTAAGATGGCATTCAAACTGTTAAGAAATTGGAGTCGCATTCAAGCTTGTGTGAACAATGAAGCTTTTCGAACCAGTGTCTATAAATTGAGATACATCGGAGCAGGAATTGTTGCTACCAGTGTTGCAATTTACAGTACGACTAATTTAAATGTTCACGCAGCTCAACCAGAATTGAGTGCAAAGAATTTTATGGCAGAGCCAATCACCAGTATAGACCATCTCAAAAAAAATAAAAATGACATGAAGACAAAGATGGAACTTATGATCATGAAAATTCAAGCAGACTTTATTAGATCTCTCGAGGCTTTGGAGGAGGATAATGCAAAGTTCAAAGTAGATAGATGGATGAGAAAAGAAGGAGGTGGAGGTATTACTTGTGTACTACAGGATGGTTCGGTTTTCGAGAAAGCTGGTGTAAATATTTCTGTTGTTACTGGAGTATTACCTGCCACTGCAGTTCAACAAATGAAAGTCAGAGGCAAACAAATGGATGAAGGATCTCTTCCATTTTTTGCTGCTGGAGTCAGTGCTGTTATTCATCCTAGAAATCCAATGGTAAGATTCATTAAATGAATTTTGAACAAATATTAACTAATACTTTTGTTTGCAGGTTCCCACAATTCATTTTAACTATCGTTACTTTGAAGTAGAAAACAAAGATGGTTCAAAACAGTGGTGGTTTGGAGGAGGTACTGATCTAACGCCATATTACCTCAATGAAGACGATGCTAGGCATTTCCACAAAGCGTTGAAGGATGCATGTGACAAGCATGATCCAACATATTATTCTAAGTTTAAGAAGTGGTGTGATGATTACTTCCATATACCTCATAGGGGGGAGAGAAGAGGAGTTGGTGGTATATTCTTTGATGATTTGGACACACCGAGTCAGCAACAAGCTTACAATTTTGTAGAATCTTGTGCCAATGCAGTAATACCTTCTTATGTGCCACTGGTAAAAAAACATAAAAATGATGCTTATGGGTATCAAGAACGTCAGTGGCAATTATTGAGAAGAGGCCGATATGTAGAATTCAATTTGATATATGATAGAGGAACCAAATTTGGTCTTTACACACCAGGTGCTCGATATGAGAGTATTCTCATGTCTCTACCACTAACGGCTAGATGGGAGTATATGCATGAACCCAAACCAGATTCAAAAGAAGGTAAACTTGTAGAAATTTTAAAGAATCCTAAAAATTGGCTGGATGTTAAAGCTTAAAATCAAATTTTTCTTTGATACGACTGTTATAAATTTTGATTTATTGTTGAAAGGTGTAAAATTTATCTTTTTGTAGCTATCAAACTGTATTACTTTTTAAATGAAATTTTACATATTTTTTTATAAGTTTTAAATAGTATTTATGTTAAATAATTAAGCTTATTATAAGTTGATTTAATATGGAAAAAATGATTATTATTTGATTTGTAAAAGGGATATTAGGATAGTACAAAAAAATTGTAAATAATTCTGGGATTAACTATATTTTTAAAAAGTGTAACAAGTAAGAAGAGAAGGTTATGAATGTAAAATTGTTAATAAAAGAACTTGATTGTGATTAATATTTATATTTTTATTATCAAATAGCATTGCATCTAGCACATAGCATAGAATATCAAATGACAAATTGCAACAATTTGTATATATAATAACAAGTAGGCGATATCTAAATTGTAGTCAGGAACAAATTTGTCAAAGAAAAAAACAAGTCTTTCAATTGTACAAATCCTATAAAATGAATACATTTCGTATTTATGATTTAATGCCGCCGCACTTGTCCATAAATAAATGCAATACTGAAACAGTAGACGATAATGCAATTATGCGAGTTTAAAGCAACATTTTTAACTTAGTCATCATTATCCATTATAACAATAATTGTAACAATCGCTTATAATGCTCGTTTGATCTCCGTGGAAAAGAAAGATACACATTTCTTGTGAAGTTAATTATTTACATATTTACAATATACAAGCACCAACACGTTGTTTTTTATTTTAATAGAATGTTTCGAAATTCAGCAAAACGATACAATCGTTATATTCTCATAAAAACGCATTTTTCTTTTTTTTTCGAGAGATTTTGGTACGGTTGCGTGCTCGCATGGCAAAAAAAATTTGCTAAGGCCCCGTGTTTTTGTCACCTCTCTCTCTCTCTCTCTCTAATTCTCGATTCTCTTCCAGCCGAGTTTTCAATTCGGTTCGAGACAAGTTTCATCCGGTGTCACTACCCTTCGTTCGTCGATGAAAAAACGAGGGGGATGTCTGTTTCACTTTCTTTTTTCGCGTTAAAAAAAAAAGAAACATTTTGCGGTACGCAGTCGAGTAGTTGGGTCACTATTCTCGTCGGTCGTCGGCTAAATCCGCCTTCCCGTCGAGTTACGTTCCGCGGTAGAAGTGTCCGTCCATATGGCGCCGACGAGCAGCACACTATCTGTTCAAGAAAGCTTCTGCCTGTACGGACGCGTAGAACAACAGATACGCGCTGCTACTCTGACCTTGCACTTGATGCGGCGTCACCTCGGTCACCGTCTGGTCGTCGTATTTGTACCATCTGCAAATAAATTATTTACACGTTAAATTTTCCATTTACTTTTACAAATTCATTGATATTTGCTTATTTTAATGGAATTAAATTCCTGGCTAGTTTATATAATTAGTTCTGTAAGTAATAATTATGATTAATATAATTTATAAATACACAGAAAAAGTTTCGTTTAAACCTGACAAGATAAATGTAAAATGTTTTTTCTACTTATTCATTAATTTTAAACATTATTTCCATCAAAATGATAAAGAAACTCAATGAAGTTACAGAACAATATTTTTTCTTACACAATTTACTTTTCTATATTCTATTTCTACCAAAATATTACAAAATAATAATTATTAAAAAAAAACAAACAAACAAACAAACAAAAGAGAGACGAACGTACTTGTTCTGAGAGTAACTTCGACAGTAGGCCGTGTAGTGTCCACCATCCATGGTACCAAAATGGTTGGACATGGCGTAGAGGTTGTAGTATGTGTTGGCGTTGTTGATGTACTCGCCGTCCTGAACGATGTAGGGTCTCAGGTTGAAGTTGTTCAGAGGAAACTCGACGGCTGTGCTTTTCTTCTCGAGCCAGCCGCGTGTGTCGCCGAAACGGTTCAGATGGATGACGATTATGTGGGGCAGCTTGGCGATGTCGAATTTCTTTATGCCCTCGCGTGGCACCTTGCAATTTGGACACTTCCAGCCCGAGACGTTCTGGCCGCTCACGAATTTCTTCACACAGTCCTAAAATTTAAAACATTCTTTTAATATCTGCTCTACATTGCATGTTTACACTTCGATTAGATTATTTATGTTTTTATTTTTATTTAATTAGCAAAACCCAACGCGCTTCGCACGTCCACTTTTTTTAAATATACTTTCGAATTTAGAGTTTTTTTTTTTTTTAAAGAGCCATTAATTAAATGATCGTTCTAGGCTTGAGACTTACGTCTAGTTTGCATTTGTTGAAATCTGGTAGGGACATGGTTAGGCTGTTGAAAGTTTCGTAGGTCTCACTGGTCTTCTGGCAGCTTAAGCATTCGATAGTCGACCTTAATTGGCCAAAGAACAATTTGGAAATCATGGAGCTCTGCCCGTTCATGGACTTTTCCCATTCTTTTTCAGCTGTCGTCAATTCTCTGCTGTACGACATTTTACTCTTCTAAAAAACAAACAATTGCAGTTATTATTTATTATTTAATCCAATCATACTACGTTGCATCGTAATTGAGATTTCCTCAATGAAAATGGGATATAATGAATTTTCAGCTTTTAAAGAGACTATACTGAGAAAAACAGTGGAAGTAATGTATGCTATATTGCATAGTAAATCTTAATATATTTGTCGATACCATATTTTTGATTATACTAAACAATAATATAATAATATATACTATTTCCATTTAGTTTAGTTGTTCATTTATTTTAGTGAATTTTATATTTAATAGTATACAGTATTCAATAGTAATTTAAGCAATAAGCCGTAAGTCGTTTTATAGTATAGTTAAAGTTATTGTATCCAATTTTGTTTTTTTACAGTTACCTTTTACTATAATTTTGTTTTTATAAGATACTATAAAATCTGTTTGTAGCCGTATTATGCCATATTTTATAGTACTTTGATAGTAACAATAACTATATTTTCTTTTAGTGTACCCACAGTTAAACCCGTACTAATCCTCTTAAATATTACTATAAAACAACATTTAGTATTACTAATAGTTTTTTAGTTCTAGTTAATACTATTAGTTTAACATTTTTTTTATAACAAACTTTTAATTCAACAAAAATATGGAGATTCTTTATCCATTTTGCAAATTAGATTTCGAGGCTCTTAATAAAGTCCACTGAATATTTACTTAATATTTTACTCATAGCTTAAAAATTTCATTAACATCCTCTTTTCGTCAAAGGGTCCTCACTTGAAATCTAAATTAAAAATTATACCTGCTTCAAATCATTGTGCATCCAATCCAATAAAAACATTAGAAACTCGTGCGAGTCTTGTTGATCGTAACTTCCAAACTGGAGTTTAGATTGTCCTACGATAATCTGCAAAATAAATATAATAAATTAATAAATAAAAACTAGTTTTTTTCTTATAAAAAAATTAAAAATCTGTGTATATTTAAAAACTTTCTCGTATCAAGTGCTTAAAATCAAAATGAAGTACAATTTAAACAAATAAAAAAATATCTCAAAAATCTCCAAACTTAATAAATCTGAAAAATAAATGAAACGAACCTTGAGGTCTCGGGGTGAAATGCTCTTGTACTGTCCCCTCCAGAGTGCCTTGATCACTTGGGCCACTTCTTCGGCGACGTTTGTTACGATTTTGTCATTTTTGTTCAAGTCAGAGGTGTACTGGTTCTCCGTAAAGTATTTCGCCAGGCACTCGGTGTTGCTCAGGCACTGGATTATGCTGTTCATGTAGCACGAATTTCCCAGATTCTTCAGTCCTGTGATGCCCGGATGCTGCAAAAAAAACCACATTTAATTACTAAAAATTTTTTTTTTTTTAATAGAATTTTTTTTAATTGTTTTCGTTACGTGAATTCGGACGATTTTTTTTATTTATATCGAGGGGACAATTAAAACTGTTGAAGCTCCTAAAGCTTGTCTATTATAAACTACATTATACAATTAATTTAATTGAAATAAATTGTTGTCGGAAGAATTTAGTAATTTTGTAATTCACTTATGAACGAAAAAATAAAGAAAAATATAAGCGAGGAAAAATATTATTTAACATTGAATTATGCAAATGATGTTTATCCATTTGCTCGCTTGCAGACGCTCGTAATTGCCGCCAGACATTTCTAATTATGCAAGGGTGTGAATACTAAATGTTTAATTGTTGTTTTCTCTAAAATGTCACGCTACTTTTTTTTTTAATTATTTCATTTACCGAAAAAAAAGAAACAAAGAGGATTAATCGCTTAATTGAAATCGTCGCGAAAAAATAAAGATTAAGAAGCATCGCGCCTGTGTTTAAAGAAGGAATATTTATTTATTAACTGTTGCAATGCATTAATCACAGTCGGATAAACGTAGATTAAATTTCGAAGTATTGTCTGAGCGAGTAATTATCGCGAGAATCAACAATTTACTTGTTTGTGATGACGCAGGCGGAGAAATTTTTTTTTTTTCGTAATTGAGGGTCAGTAGCATGAAATTTATTTAATAAATCTCTCCACAATAAACATTTATCACTAGGTGATAACGGCATTTTTTTTCAATTTGCAGGTATATTTTACGCCGAGTGCGTAAGTAAGTAACAGCACTTTGTATTTTATTGTGTTCGCATAATTTTCTGGAAAATCTTCAGTCGGTTAGATGAAATATAAAAAAAAGTAAAAAATAATAATAATAGCAGTAGTTATCTTATTTTATAAATCTTATATTTTTTTAACGTAAATCATGAGCTTTAAAGATAATTCCCGGTGTGTGTACTTTTATCAATTATCGTTTGTCACTCACATAAAATAATTATGACGAAATGTATATCTGATGATCGATTTTTAAAAAATGATTTAGCAATAATCGTATGTGTTAATCCCCCTTTTTTTTTTATTTGTTCTTTTAAATGAACTAAAATCCTTTTACGAAAATAAATAATTACAAAACATCAAAGTTTTGTATTAAATATTCAGTTTATTAAATGAACTACATATAAATCTAATATTATAGTTAAAAATTTTAGCGTCCTTTTAAAATTAGTATACTTTAACATTGCAATATTTTTACAAAATTCATAGATAAAGAAAGAATTTTTTTTTCTTAAACGAATGATCCATCGATGGCCTCAGAACGCCCGGATGAATCGCGATCTAAGAATTTTACAGAAGCGTTATTATTTACTTTGAAGGTGATATTGACTGGATTTTTCTAAATCGAATTAAAAAAAAAAAAAAAATATTATCTTTGTTACTCGCTGTAACAGTATTAAAATGAGTGTATGTTTTCTTCTTTTACGTAACGAGGCTCGTTTATCATTCGCTGCAGCAACGACATCGTCTGGAGCCAACTGAACTCCGAGACTACTCTTTATTTTTCCCTTTTTTTTTTTGTTTAAATTGATCGTCTCTGTGGAATAAATCATAATTCGTTTCAATGAACTTGAGGTGATCGTAAATAAAAAACCGCTGTGATAACAGAAAAAAAAATGTGTATCACCGGCGGCGACGAGAATGTAAAAATAAACGAAGAAATAAATAAAGTACGGGGCTTAATTGTTTCAATATCATACCCTCGCAGGCATCTCCTACTGTTTACACTGAAAAATTTAAAAACGACTTTGCCTTTGCATCGTACGCTCCACGCGGCCTCCGCATCCCGAATCGAGTGGCCTTTTTTTGTAGTACTTCGCATGCACCGTCTGTTTACGCTTTTGATTAAGTGCGCGAGGCTAAATCCCCGCCCAAGGAAAATAAAAGTGAGCCGCAGGGTCGTCGCGTGGTTCTTCACGAAGTTCAAGTTTGCCGCGTTTTATATGTCCGTCCGATTATCCCGCGGAAATGTCCTCCAGCCCGAGGCGAGCGGCATAAATCAAATCGCCGAGGGCAGATAAGAATTAAGAACAGACGAAAGCGCCTTGCTGATTCGATATGAATTTTTAATTTTTATTGCTGCGAATTTCGGCAGAGGCGCGGTTTAATCGAAAGGCTATCGGTATAATGATGTCGAGGGTACCCTTTATCATCGATATATACAGTAATGGCCCGTGATTTTTGATTTGCGTCGTATTTATACTCCTCATTTGATTCACATGAATATTGCTTTTGTGTTTAATTTGCAGTAAAAGTTCTTACAAAAATTATTATACGGTTTTGTAACGCAGGGACAGACTCGACAAATGAAAAATTTTACTAGAAAGTGTAGTAAAATTGCTAGACTTATGTAGTAAAATTTACTATCAGTTCAGCAAGATTTACTGTAATTCTCGCAAATTTTACTATTCTTTCTAGTAAAATTTTTTATTTGTCGAGTTTGTCCCTTCGTTACAAAAAAGGATAGTAAATTTTACAAGAACTTTTATCTGCGTGTAGCATATTTTTATTTTTATTTATTTATTAATTTATGTTTGCTAATTATCACGATTTTTAATAAGAAACTATGCAAAATATTTTTACTACAATTAGTATTAATTAATCTTTTTTAAAAAGATATATCCTGTGTTGGATTTTAATTTTGATTTAAATACTAATTTTAATGTAATTTATAAATTATTTTCACACTAAGCTTTAATAAATTTTCTGTTCACTCTCTCGTCTATTATGCCTAAAAATGTATATTTCTACTATACCAAAATACCATAAAAGTAACAGTAAAGTAAATAAATAAAAGTACTTTGCGATATTTTCACTTACACGATAAACAAACGAGGAAACGAATTTTGCACTATTTTCAAAAAAAAAAAAAGCTTTCTACACTCTGAGAATTTTTTATATTATTGCTAATATAAATTTGTACGTAAAAATCATCGTAATTTTTACAGGGTTTTTCTCGTAAAATTTACTAAACTCGACCAATCGTCCAAGATTCAGGTAAAAATTACGGCGATTTTCCCGTAAAAATGTACAATATTACCAATCGTCCCACAATTCAACTTTTTCACCTAGTTTTTACGGTAAAATCAACGTAATTTTTACGAGAAAATTCTCTCAGTGCACTTAAAAAAAAAATTTGGTAATTGTAAGTAAATATTCACTTCAATATAGTACTTATTAAATATTTCTTTGACTCGACTAAATATTTCTTAAAAACTAAATGAATTTATTTGTTTTTTTAAATAAATTTATTAGTTTCAAAAAAATAATTACTCGATTCAAAGAAATATTTAACAAGTACTGTTGAAGAAAATATTTACTTAAAATCACCAAATTTTTCTCTCAATGTGTACTTAAAAAAAAAATAATAAAAGATTTAGTAAATAACAGTTTAAAATATTAATAAAAAAAAAAAAATAACAATTTAAAAATCGCGACGGAGGCAAACGGAAAAACGTCGCACCTTCTTGAAGTAGCCGACGATGTAGTGGGACACGCGCTTGCCGTTCAGGTGAACCATGATCGAGTCTCGCGGCGCGCCGGTCCTCCGCAGACTGCGGCAGCTTCGCGAGCCGCTGTATATTACACGAGGAACCGCGGAATCGGATTGGGAAGCCCGACGCGAACCCTTTCCGGAACACGTGCTGGCGATGGCGCGTGCCTCCTTCGGCTGAGTGACGTACACGAGATATATCCAATTTTCTTTTATTTACTAACAAAGCGATCAATTTTTTATTCTATCTCTCCGATGAAATTTAGAATAATGTCGGTTTTTCTTTTATTTACTAACAAAGCGGTCAATTTTTTATTCTATCTCTCCGATGAAATTTAGAATAATGTCGGTTTTTCTTTTATTTACTAACAAAGCGGTCAATTTTTTATTCTATCTCTCCGATGAAATTTAGAATAATGTCGGTTAAATAATTAGTTTGTTAAGTTGCATGTTCTGTACACAGTTGCGAAGGAAAATTTGTTGATATATATAGTTCAAATTATAATGTTAAATGCATATTCAAATTTGTAATATTTTGGCGCGGTTGAATAGAATATATTTAGTGGTTAATCATTGAAATTATATTTTTTTAAATTCTTCGTAATATACTGTTATTGTTTTTTTGTTTTTTGTTTTTTTCTTTCAGAAAAGGATAATTATTATAAACTTAACTTATTTAAGAAATACGATTTTTGCAGTATCTATAGGGACTATTGATAGTAATTGTAGTCCTACGTGGTTTCATTTATATTCTTTTTTTTTGCGATTTATGCGCATTTGTGATTAAAACGTGAGAAAAATTACTATAATCCGTGGGAAAAAAAACACAGTATTTGTATAGTAAAATTTGCCATAATGATAATTTTTAGAATAAATATTGTGATTAATCCAAAATTCACAGCATTTCTCTCAATACTTTACTACAGTCAATTACAAAGAAATTTTTTTAAAAACTAAACTACCGCAATTTACTTTAAAGAATTAACACTAAATAATGCTGAGTAATAAATTTATTTACCAAATCATTTTGACCTTTACTTAACGAATAGTAAACAAATACTTAATTATTTTAATGTTATTATATCCTTAATCTTTTTATTTTGTATTTTGTATTTTGTATTTTGTATTTAAAGGGCTTTCGCCCGTAGAATAAATGAATTTAATTTGAAATACCCGTCGATAACACTTTTCTATATAAAAAAGAGCAAAGTAAAATTCAAGTTAAAATTAAAAAAAAAAAAAAAATTTCAGTTACTCAACTAAAAAACAAACAAAAAATTGTTTTTTAAGTTTTCATGGACAAATAACATTTAAAGAAAAGAAAAAAAAAGAGACACAAATAAAGAAAGAAATAAGGATCGTCGTGCAAAGTCCACGCGATAACGCGACGCACGCCGTATATATCAAACCGAAGCATTTGTCGCTACATCGTGTAAGTAGATACAGGCCGGACACGGTGGGACAAGAGTGCATCACTTTTTCTATTTAGAGGAGCGACCGTACGCTTATATACACACGACGCCGAGGCAGAGTGACGCAGGCGGTTAGAGCTTATTTTTTCTCGACGCGCAAATACAGTGCCATTAGCGTCGTCGTTTATAGCAGCGGAATTGGATTATTAAAGCGTGTACCAGAGGCGGCCGGTTGAACCGACGTGCCCCCCTCCCCCACCCTTGATAGTGTGCGGCGTGCTCCGTCACCGACGGTACACACTCGTAATTTTTTTTTTTTTATAAATTTATTAAGCCTCGCTGATCGATGTACATAAATATCCTTTTTTAATGCAAGTTTTTTTGAAAAATGTCTCCTTAAATAAATTAGGATTACGAATTGTGAGTATATACTTTAAATGGATTCAAGTTTATGGGTATATTAGGCTTTTCTTTCGTTTTTTATGTGAGAAGCGAGCTTTTACTCTTTTTCGTAGAATTTTTTTTTTTTTATTTATAAGCGTTGTAATAGTTTTTATGATTGTTTAATGTGATAAGTAGGTATTGACGTATAGTGTAAGATTTATTTGAGAAATTATTGATGAACGATCGTTACTCTTACACGGAGAGAAAGAATGAATAAAAATTACAAACCGCTTTGTAAAAATTACAAACCGCTTTGTAAAAATTACAAACCGCTTTGTAAAAATTACCAACCGCTTTGTAATTTTTACTAGAAGGTTGGCAATTTTTACTAGAAAGTTGGCAATCTTTACTAGAAAGTTGGCAACCTTTACTATGAGGTTAGTAATTTTTACTACACGGTTGGCAATTTTTACTTACTCATTCTCTCCGTGTGTACAGCATAGTAATTTTTACTAGACATTTCTCTCAGTGTATACGACTGTTTTAATTTGATTGTTCATTTATACGGAATGGATTTTCTTTTAAACTTATATATTTTATAAGGGCAGTTTTGGCAAAATTTTCTCTTTTATCGATTATAATATGCAATTATTTAAATTGAATCATAATTGATAGGTATAAGTTGTTTGAAATTACTATTTAAAGTAGACACCTTACGTTCTTTTCGTAAAAACGGTATAATAGCAGTGTCGTAAGTACTTTTTTTTTTGCTGGACGTCAACGTCAAAGAATTTTAATGAAATGCAAATGAAATTGAAAAGTTAATTCGGAATTTTTAATTTGGTGCGCTCTCGTCCGATGCTGCTGACGAAATTTCATAAAGTACTACATCTTCAATTTTTCACAACGCGAAATTTTTTGTTCCCCCACACAGGATATGAAAATCGACTTTTCGTACCTCTTCAGAAGACACAAAGTAAAAAAAGTGAAGCTTTATGGCGCGAAATTCAAAATTCAATTATATTCATATTTCAATTTGAACCATCAACGAATTTCGCGTTCGTTTATAAACGCATGAATTAAAAGTAATCATAAACGTTTTTAATTTGTAACTAGAAACCATTACATTTCATAATTTTGTTAAAAAAAAAAAATAAATAAATAATAAAATTCAATCTCAAAAATTAGAATTCATCTCCAATATCTACATTTACCCATTTACCTATTGCGCGCGTTACATAAACGGGAAGGGGAACATTTTTTCTAGCTACTTTTTTTTTTATTATGAAATAAAAATAATTTTTTAATAATTATTTATTAGTATTTAAAAAAAAGCAGTAGCATAAGTAATACGACCACGGAGTGAGTCTCTCTAAACTTGACTTATACAGACGAGACTCACTTATTCTTTACGCATTGTATTATTTCGTACTATATATATCACAGTGAATACTATTTCAGATGGATGGTCGGCTCGTAATTTTTCAATGCTTTTGACAAGACGAACGGGTCATCTCGTTTAGACCTCGGCGAGCGATGCGCGCGCTCCTCGTTTTTTTTTTTTTTTTTATCGCCTTTAATCGAGCGATTATATCGTCGACTCGGCGTGAGTATCGCGAGTATAACATTGTAATAGTTTAAAAAAGAAAAGAATAATAAAACGAGCAATTTGGTCGTTGCGTAAGAGGCGCTCGGCGACGCGGCTTTGAAATTCATGAGGAAGAGGACACTTCCGAGCTTTGCATTTTGGCCCCACGCGCTTGTGACGTAAATAAACCATTCGGAATCTTTCATTACATTTTATAATGTTGGCCGGCGGTAAGGATTGCATAAGCCCGCAAGCTTCAATTTTCAATGTGGCCACATCATTTTACTACTGTGCAGATCTCCATTTATAATAAAAAGATTTGATTTTAAGTAAAATTTTTACATTTCTATTTTATTGTTCCTTTAGATTTATATAAGTGTTTTTTAATAAACAATTGAATATTGTTGCATAAAGAAATTAAAAAATGTATTCTTTAAAAGAAATAGTACATTATGCAACGGGGGCGGAAGCGGATTATTTGCCTCCCGAGACGTTTTTCGGCCGAGCGAAGCGAGGTCGAAAAGTCGAGGGAGGCAAAAATTCGCTTACGCCCTAGTTTCGCATACTGTTTTTTCGCCATGAGAGCCGCAAAATCAAGTTGAACACGCGATTTTGAGGTTAGAATGGCGAAAAAGTATAAATTGTCGAAATAGTTATAATTAAGTTTTTTAAATTTCGATTTAATAATTAATCAAACTTTAATTGATGAAATAATTATAAAATAAGCGATGTTAATCGAATAAAAAAGAAACTAATCTCTTCGGAAATTTGGAATATATACTGTAAAGTCGTGCACGGATGAAACGAAAAGTTCAGACGTACTAATAGTATACGTCGAATCCTCCGCGCAAAATCAAAAGCGAACCTTACGTAATTTTCTGGAATACACGCGCGGGAACACCTGCCCCCAGCAGTCGCGAAAAAAACGGACGGCGCGACGAGCATGACTTTGTAAATTTGTACAGCGATCCAAGCGAATTAATTTTGCGATGAAAAGAGAAAAAAAAAAAAAGAAACTAATCACAGTCGACTGGTGGGTAAAGAGTCGAAAAGTCAACAGAGGCCGACGCTAAACGCGAGTAACAATTAGATGCAATAATAGCGTCGCGTAGTATATACTCGTCAATTATTTTTTGTCATATTTAAAAAAAAAAAAAAAAATTTGCAAGCATTGCATAAGCGACATGTAGCGTGATGTAATTTTCCGAAAGGTCGGCAATCGGCGCTTGTGTTATATACCGTCGGGAGGAAGAAATTGATAAAGTAATTGATATCGAGGAGTCTGTGGAAAATTGCGCAAAAGTATTATATATATCTCTGTATTGTAACGTCGAATTTTTTGAGCAATAAATTTATCGGGGAGTAGCTGTCTGCGTCTCTTTTTTTATACCGAGCTCGATTAATGCGCACCTTTTTTACTATTTTATTATTTTTTTTCTCGTCGCGGGTAATTTATTATACTTTGTTTAGGAGTCTTGCGTAATTCGCGTAAATTATATTTCCATTAAAAAAAAAAAAAAATTCTCGAATTTACAGAGGGAATGTATGCGCGATGCGCGCCGGAGGCGATTAGCCGTGATCTTATTTATTGTTTGTTAAAAGGTCATTTTCTAATTTTTTAGCCGCCTTATCAATTACTTCATAACTCAATGACTCTCGGATTCTCGTAACCGGAGTACCACGTCACAGTGTAAATTCCATCCAGCCATTGCATTGGTCTACGTAGTACGTGTACGATAAAACACGCGCTGAGAAAAATGAGCCAGGAAAATTTATCATAAATTATTATAATCTTAATGGTAGCATCAGGGCCGCTCGAAATTTTCGATCTTTATACTTTAAGTCGATTGTACGGAGCTGCTGTCGGGCACGAATCTCGTATGTCCTTAATTGCCATACGACAAATTGGAATTTTAATGAGCCTTCCTCTCTATTGTGACGTAATCTCAAGTATTTCTAGTAAATAAATATTTATAAGTAAAAACAAGTAGATAAGCACACTTAAAAAAATAAAATACGAACCTAATTTTTAAAACCTACAATTATTTATTCCTTTATTTATTTAACGTAATACCGGACAGTATAACGCTCCTACAGACACTAACTAATAACAAAAAATACATATAAAAATAAATATTTACAATAAAATATCTGAACTCCGTTCGTTTCTTGCGTACCTCTTGGAGGTCTAGACTTTGCACTGAAAAAACTTTATAAATAAATTATCCTACGCTATTTTTCTCAGCGCACAGTCACGCATCAATCCCCCCAAGCCCCCAAAAAAGCAGACATACACACACGGAAAAAAAAGTAAGAAATCGAAATCGATGGTTAGTTGTTTCAATTAATATTTGATTGAAACAAATAAATTTTGGTTG
>JAWWEN010030296.1:0-15642 GCA_035582955.1 Sycophila texana | reverse complement strand
AATATACAAGAAAAGAGTGAGTAGGGGGGAGGAGACGACGGAGGCGGAGGTGTAAGGCGCGGAGAACGAGGCGCGCAGTGGTGCAGCTCGGGCTAACGTCAGACGCGGCTATAGCCCCCTGCCGCAAGCGTTGAAAGGTCAGCCCCGACCTCAGACCTCGTTACGGCCTCCCCGCGCGCTGCTTTTTTCGCACGCGAGCCGCCCGCCACTCCGTGCTTTATTGCCCATATTTTTTTTCTCTTCTTTCTTTTTTTTTCACCACCCCTGCAATGTTTCACGAGGTTCGAGTTTCAACGGGCAGAACAATTCTAGCGGAAAAATCGACGTGCCGCCGACGCCTGCTAAAGAACGGCTTTTCTGCGGCTATTAGATTTTCTTGCCGTGCTGCAGGCGAGGCGCGCACGTACCAGTCGAGCACCTGCATGAGGATTTTTCGAATGCGAAATGGAAGGGTGTGTGTGTGTGTGTGTGTGTGTGTGTGTGTGTGTGTGTGTGTGTGTGTGAACGCGCGCGCGAGGGGGGAGGGGTGTTTAGGCCGTGAGTAACGTCTCGACACTTTGAGACGTTCGTGTATTCAGATGGAAATGTGCAAAGGGAATTTTTGCATTATCATAATTTGCTTAGGGGTTAGTGAAAAGGAAAAATACTTATGCAGCGTATACAAATATTTGTGTGGAGGATAAAACGTACTTTGGCTGATAAAAATAAATGTACATTTATATATGCAAATAATAGGTCGATGAAATCTTCATATTGAAAGTTAGATTGAAGAACACCGAATAGAAAAATTTACAATTTCACATGAATATTTCTTTGAAATTTATATTTCAAGAATTTCTAAAAATAATTTAAAACACTTTAAAAATGTATAACAAAATTCAAGTTAAGAGGTAGTAGGTAACCAACAAACAAAGAACATTCTTCAATAATCCCCAATTAATCAATATTAGTCATACTCATTGAAAGAGTACTGAGATTATATAGATATATACAAATATGTTAAAAATAGAAATAAGCTGCTTTAAAACCATCTGTAAAGTCATTAAATTGCAAAACGCAATTGCATACATACTTATAGTCTGCTCATAGTTTCGCATGGAATGGACTGGGAAATAGTTCAGAATTTCACGTCGAATAATTCAACTACAGTTTTACATGTGTTAACTATTCACGAGTATTGATTGAGTAATCAAAAATTAAATCACGTGATAAATCACCTATTCTTTCAAAATATATCCGATAAATTCTTTCTTTATAAATCCTATAGCACACAAATTACCGATCGTCCGGTCAAATACCTTTGACCAACATTTCTATTTTTTTTTCTGCGCATATATACTTAAAATACCTACTGACCAGTTGCATACATATTTTTCTTTGAATAGTAGACTTTTTTAAATTGAGATCAAGAAATGTACACATGATACATATTACTAATTTTGCATATTTCTGTTGTATAATCATGTATTTTATATCTTGGATATCTAGTCATTTTAAATTTATTTATTATGATCTCATTTCATTTTTATGACTTACTTATCAGTATTATTTATTTATAAACTCTGACTGTGATATCACCAAAGTGCAATATTTTACTACAGCTTTAAAATGGCTAATATTATTATTAATATTATTATTATTTTAAACTTATGAGATTTTTATACGATCTACCTTATAGGGTATATATTTTATACGATGTTTTATATAAACAATGATTAATAATCTACGTTTTGTAAATACTGTTATTTACAATAATAAACTATGATATTCCATTTTATTCTATTCTATTTTTTAATAATCGAATTTTGCTATATATTTTTGTTTGATTTTACACTTGATTTTGATTTATTATTGTTAAAGGGGACAATAACCCTTACAATAAAAAATTAAATAAATAAATAAGCACGCAAATCTCAGGCTAACAAGAACTTTTACTCAGAATCAATACCCGGACGAAATGCATATACAATATGTACATGCGACTTACAATCCGCCGCTTCTATTCTTGTTACCGAACAAATAGCAACGAAAAAAGGTATAATGATCGCAGCACAATACTTTTCGAGGAGGACACGAAAAAGCAACGGATGCACAGAAAAGCGGCACTGAATGCAGCGAAAAGTTTGCTTTGCACCGGCAAAAATGTTTTGTCGGAAAGGGACTCGGTTTACTTTGTGAATAATGCACCTGCGCCACCATTGCCCGAGCGAAATCCCTCTCTTCTTCGCAAACAGTGATCCATCAAATTAGAGCGGAAAATTGATTCCTCCCAGGGATGAATTTTTCATTTCGATCGTGATGAAACTCCATCGAGGGGTCCACCTGCGCGTATACCAACCCCCCGCGATTTCCCTATATATATGCATACTCGTCTGCTTATTATATATATGTATTTCGATCCGAAAATAAATTTTTAATCCAATCTAAGCGCAATGCCCGAGCGACGCTCGTCGCCGGCGATGGTTACTTTGGAAACTTTTTCATTAAAGTTCAAACTCGGCCCCACAATTGTGGGAACTTGCGGCTGTCGCCTCGACCGCGTGAGTAAAATGCTTCCTGTGCGCATAAAAAAAAAAAAGAGAAAAGGATAAGAAAGAAAGAAAGTTGCTCTTCACCCGAGGCTCTGCAGTGGTATAGTCAACAGATTGAATGTATACAAGTTTGAATATTCAGCTGTACTTTATTTTAAAATTTACAATAGGCGATAAAGTTTGAAATGTATCATTTGTGAGGGAAAAGTTAAAGCTCTAATAAGTGAAGTTGCTCCGAAAGTTTTTGCCGCATAAATTAGCGCTGTTCGTTTCGCGTTATTTTATCTCTGCAATTAATACTTTACGAACGCGGAGTTTCAATATTTTCAACGTGTTACTCGTTCGCTCGATGTTGTGGTACTGACCTTTTTTGCAGTAATTTTTAACGTAAACTTTTTTTGCGAGTAAGACCAATTAAAAAAATAATTGTAAAACTTATGAATTTCAACATTGCGATGTTAAAAATGTTGTCTTTTGTGTAAAATGTTTCTGCAAAGAAAATAAAACTCAGGTAATGTGTAAAAAACACACAAATTATGTGTTATAAAATAACATAATTCAAAATAATGTAAAAATTGCACACGATTTGTGCTTATAGTTTATACACATTTTGTGTGTACTTACAAAATATGTCTTCACATTGTATCACGGCCGCACTCGGATTTACACAAATTTTATGTAATGTTGTTCAATGGAATAATATGAATTTTATTTTACACAAGACTTGCGAGTTTGCACAACTTTGTCAATTATTTAAACGCACATTTTGTGTTTATTTTTCGACGGACTTTTAACTGTACGGAATCATCATTATATAAGAAAACGTCTGATTGAACGCTTGGGATTGAACACTTGGAAAGGTGACACCGCATCATCGGCGAGATAACGATACGGTTGAGCGTTATCTCGAGAACGAATTGACTCCCTTATCGTCGACGAGCGTCGAGACTCTTCTGCCGACGCGGTTTTAATAAATGCAAATGGGCTCCGGCGATGCGCGACAATCCCTCGGCTATGGGGGAGCGTACGGGCGGATGCGCCCGCACCTGCACTAATTAACGAGACGCACGACGCGAAGACCCCCTCGCCGACCTTTAATTGCGGCTCCCGGAACTAACACGCCGACAGGATTAATCTTCTTTTCAACGGCCAGTGCGAATCCGCGCGATATTAAAACATTCCCTGGTGGGAAATTTCATTTTGACTGTATATGTATATACATGCGTAAAAGGAAGAGGAGAGGAAAGGGGGGGGGGTGGTCCTTTTTTGTGGTTTCTTTTTCGGGGAAGGCGGAAAATGTTAATGAAGAGCGCCTGTCGGAGTCGGGAGATAGGCGAGTAAAATTTAAACTTGACGTATGTAAGCAGTTTGTGAATATATATACACGAAGGAATTAGATGTTGCTTTAAGAATTTACCTCGACCCTTAATGGAGCGAGGACAAATTTAAATAAAAGACCACAAAGGTTTTGTGAGTAAAAAATTTTACGAATTTAGTAAAAATTACAGATATTTTAAAATTGATTTAATCACTGTAATAATTGAATTGATTTTGTCATTTTCGTCAATGAATTGTCAATTTATGTATACAAGCATTTATTTATATAGAATCTCTAAACTTTCTTGAGAGTGCTTTTGTTGTTGTGCTTTTATCCTGTAGTAAAGAAAATGCTGATTCACAAATTTTATCCCCCTTATTATCCCAATAATCCCACTCAATTTTTTTTTGTACAATGTAAACTAAAAGAACTCGAACTAACACAACTGTTATCTAACAACTTCCTTTTCAAGGAATTTTCTTTAGAAACAGTATTACACCACTAATCTACAAACTGATTTTAAAAAATTAAAAATCTAGTTAGGATAAGTATGATTTAGCTGTTAATCTTTTCAATTGGTTAGAAAATGTAGTATAATGGGTGCAAACCCGTAAATTTATTAAGTAAAATGAAATATAAGTACTCAAACGATCGAATTAGCTGCTGTTATTTAAATAAATTTATAAAGAATATCTTAAATTTAACTTTCAAAACTTCCTTTTCAAGAAATTTTCTTTAAAAACAGCATTTACACCACTAATCTACAAATTGATTAAAAAAAATTAAAAAAAAAAAAGAAAAAAAACTAGTTATGATAAGTACACGAACGATCAAATTAACTGCCTACGCTGTAATTTGCCGACCTACAAAAAGAAAAAAAAAAGAAGAAAACTCGCTTCAAACTTACTTTCCAATGAAAAAGTGTTCTGGAGTAACTTAAAATATTCACGTGCTCGTATGCTCCGGCTCTATTTGAACGGAATAAGATTCGCGGACGAAAAAACGAAGAAGAAGAAAAAAAGCAGAAAAGGAAACGAGGCCAATAGCACACACGTACATTTTGATTTCCGCCAAAAAAAAAAAAAAAAAAAAAAAAAAAAGAGCGGGCGGCCCACAAATAAAAAGCGTCATTCCGCCGTTAATTCGCGTATAGGCCGCAGCTCGGTCAAAGCCAGCATCACTCCGGGAAAGGTCGGCATCTCTCTCTTCCTCTCTCCTCGCTCCACGCGTCAATCCTTGACCCGCACGCCTCGGCCTAGGCACATCCGCCAAGTGGCTACGATACTTTGCCCCCTCGAACCCTCAATAATTCATCCCACCCCTCCAACCTCCCTCGCTCCAGACGAAGATACAAACCCTAAGTACACCTCCCCCCCTCTTCCACCCCGCATTGTACACATACATATACATATATATATGAAACTACATGTATATATACACAAGAAACTCACGTTGACGGAGAAAGCGCGGCCCTTGCTGGCGGCTGCCGCAGCTGTCGCTGCTCCTTGCTCGACCAGGGCGCCGTAGCCGCTCCTGCACTGGCCGTCGGCCGCGGCCGCGGGGGCGGCGAGCTCGCGGCCCGGTGTCCGCATGTTCTCGCCCTTCTATACGACGGGCTGTCACGGATGCGCCGGGGGTCCCCCTGCGTCAGCTCGGTTGCACACGCGCCTCCCTCCACCCGCTCTCCGCGCGATTCCGACGGTCCTGCACGCGACGCGAGCGCGGAAAATGGCGAGGGCACACTGAGAGTCGGACGGAGCGGCGCGTCCAGGAGCCGCGTCGCCGGGGGGTGCCGCAGGGGAGGGGGGCGAGTTGCGCGCGGCTCCGCGTCGGGAAAGCCGCGGAAAAGCCAGAAACCGGGGGTGGTTGTGCGTGGGTGCCGGGGACGGGGTTGGAGGGGTGGATGCATGCGCGCGGACCGGCGTGGGGCCGCGCCGGCGCACCGGCGGCCCACGATCGATCCGAGGGCGCCGACGGCAGAGCCGCGCGCGACGCCCGAGAGAGCCCGCCGCCTTAGAGCGCGAGGGGGACCCTCCGCAGGACACCGGCTGCGGGGAGCTCCTGCTTGTTGTCGTTGGAACAAGTATTTACACTGAGAGAAATGTTTAGTAAAAACTACTGTATTTCTCGTAAAAATTGCTGTACTGTATGGAACACAGTGGTTACAGACTGCCATTGTGAAAAAAATTACTATACTGGATAGTAAAATTTACCAAAAATATAGTAATTTTTACCAAACATTGTAATTTTACTATGTTTATGGCAAATTGTACAATAGAGTATAGTAATTTTTTTCATAATATAGTAATTTTTTTCACAGTATAGTAATTTTTACTAAACATTTCTCTCAGTGTAGGAATCATTTTTAAGAATGAAAATACTTTGAATATTGGGGATATAATGTATGTATAGCGGATTTCGGAGCAAATAAGGGAACTTTTGAAGTGTAGTGGAACATTCAAAGTTTAAGTATGTTTCGTTTTCCATGAAATGTACTTCCTGAAATTTTCATTCAAATGATGCATTTTATTGCACGTCATTATTTGTATTGATGTATTTATTATGTATGTTTCATTTTCCATTAAAAGTATTTCCTGAAATTTTCGCTTAAAACGATGTATTCTTAAATAATAATGTAATAATTATTTTGTATATAATGAACGCTGTAATAGAATTCGAATGTATCGTTTTAAGTGAAAATTGCAGAAAATAGTTTTAATGAAAAATGAAATAAATTTAACGGGATTTCAGTTTATCCCTATATGCATAGCGATAGTAATATTTTTTATGTAGTACTCGAGTATTATTGTAACTTAGATATAAATTTATGTTATACATAAGTTGTTTCATCTTTGTACTGAAAAACTATAGTCCGTAGAAATATTTAAATAAATACATAAATCCAACATAAAATAATTATTATTTATTAATGAAGATTCCAGATATATTAATAATAACTATAAATATCCTCGCTCGCTGTTACTCACTTATAGAGATATTGTACTAAATATCTCTTCACAAATTAGTTAACAATTCTGAAACAGAATAGCAGCAATGCATTAATCAATCGGTAATAGGATTTGCTCCGAAGGGTAGAAGATTATATCTTTTTTTTCATGTGTTTGGAAAAAAAATCTTTTTTTACGCATTTTACGAAAGAAGGCATTTTCTATGCACTTTTATGCATTTTTTATGCATTTGAGGAGAAATGCACTTGAATGCAATTTCAATGCACTTTTGATCCGATCCCCGTAGACTATACCAATAAAGGGAAGCACTTTTTGGATAATCTTTTGGTGGTGTTCGCGAATCGAAGACTGACTTGTAATGTACATTTTAAAAATAGCTTTCCTTTCTCCGATATCGTTAGGCTATGTAATATATTATCAGTTCTACAACTTAGAATGTCTTATCTATTTAGAAATACCCAATCTTTTAGACTTGCATATAGAAATTTTTTTGGCTGTTACGGCTCAGATGGTTACTGTTTTTGTTATATGAAGACGTCGACGGCGGAGAAATCACTGCATCTTAAACCGTGAGGAGGACTGTCGACTCTCCGCAGGACATCGGCTGCGAAAAGGCCGCGAGGCGCAAGTTGCGCGGAGATTCAGTGTATAGCCAGTTCAAGCCTCTTATCGACATCGACCCGAGAATTGATCAATGCGGGGGAGAAGCTCGACGATTCTTGCGCGACTCGAATCACTACAATTTTTTTAACTCTAGGCACTTCAAGGGATTTTGATGCTTGCTGTAATTTTTTTTTTCTTTTTTACTTTTTTGGATTTTTTTTAGAGCTATGTAAATTTAGTATACGGCACGGCTTATGTTGTCCGCTTTAATTGGACGGAGTAGTCTCGCCTCGTCGTTATTAAACGACTAAGAGAAGAAAAAAGAGAAAATTTAATTCCATAAATTTTAAAATTCTCGTAATGAGAACTTTAATTATTTAACAAGTAGTATAAAAAAATCTATTTATAAAATACGTTATGAAAAAAATATTATAATATTTTTTATTTTTTACTGTAACAGTTAATTAAATAAAATATTAAATTATTATACCAGATTTTATTGTGTTGAGAGTGGTATATCGGTAAATAATAAATAATAATTACATAATAATTTGAAAACAGTTATGATGTATAAACTAAGCGAGGGTAACTAAATATGAAATAGCATTGAAATAGCATTGAAAAATAAATAATCTTCAGCGAAGCCTTGCCCTATCAGATATCGCTATAGGCATGATGAAAGAGAGCAAGACTTCTAAAAGCTCAATACTTTAAAAGAGTCCTATAAAGCAACCTTTTATAGTACCTATGTCCGGTGGAAACCTTAACTGCAGTACCTATAAGAAATGAAGAGGATATATATCTAAAAGATGAGGAACGACTATTTTTTCAAGCAATAAAATAGTTTCTTTTCACACTTTTTAAAAGAAATTTACGTTACTTTAAAAATGCATGCATTAATCTCAATTTTAAGAAATTGACGAAAATTATAATTGGTAAATTTAATAATTCTTTTTATATTTTCGAGAAAAAACTATTTTAATCTTTACATTAATATGTATAATAAATCGAAATCTATGTTTTTGTTATGATACTTATGTCATAATGCTTAAGTGGTTTTATCTCTAAATGGACCTAATTAACAGTGAATTTAAGTGGATTATCCTGAACATTTATTGCCAAAATGAACTTTTTTTTAAGTGCTAATGTCGACATCATTTCAGGTAAAAGAGGTACTGTTAATAATAATAAATCTACGCAATAATCTCATTGAACAAATGGAAATCTAATTGGTTTTTCATCTAAGAAACATATCTACATATATTATAGTATAGATTTAATCTGAATCATTTCTAAATGTCATTAAAAATGTATGTTATTATCGTTATTATATCCATTAAATCAAATTATTTTTATCACGGTGAATAAAGTGTACAACAAACAAAAAAAAAGACAAAAAAACCTTTCGAAGATAAAAAAAAAAGATCTTATCGCGAATAAACTCCGATAGTGTAATCATTAATTCGTCAAGCTTAATTTCCGGAAAGTCATAAAAAGTCGATTGAGCCGCCGCAAACGTAAGTATACAAAAACGAATTCGTGTCGCCGTATCCCCAACTACCCCAACTACCTTCCGACCGAAAATTTGCAAGTGGCTCCACCGGACGCATATAGGAAAATTATGCAGACGAGAAAGTATAAGGGAGTAGTAGCATCGCTCACTCCCGGGGCGCTCCCAGCGGGAAGCTTCGCCTCGGCCAGTTCGGCGAGTTCGCTTGCACCTTTTCCGTAAGCCAACTTGAAATGTAAGAAGTAGCGCGATCGACAAATCACGCTTAATCTCGCTCTGCGACCCTCGACGTCTATGTACATACAGGGTGTTCAAAAAATTCTGGGCTGATTGAATATAATAAATTGTTAAGTAGGCGTCATGTAGAAAAATGACCGAGATAAAAGCTGTAGGAAATGACCATATGGTTATCTGATGGTTACCTTTACCTTGACTTTAAAGGTAATTTGAAAGTCAAGTCGATTTTTTTTTTAATGGAACGCCATATTTTTTATCTTGGATATATAAATGGAGCAAAAAACTTTATATTCAAATATGACCTTCATCGTTTTGAAAATTTGATACCCGAAGGTCAGCGATAACGAAAGGTAGGGTCAAAAACAAGTCTAAAACTAGGCGTCCCATTGAAAAATGACCGAATAAAAATGTAGTATGGGGATCAGCCATTTAAAAAAATCGACTTGATCTTCAAATAAGCTTGAAATACAGGGTCGAGATCATAGACGAGATAACCATCGGATAGCCAAGCTAAATTTCTTATATCAGAGCTTGACCATTATAGGTCAAATTTTTTAAACCGTCAAGTAGGTTATACCTGAATATAAAGTTTTCCAATTCACCTTCAATGAACCTTCAAATGACCTTAAAGGTGAAGGTCACAGCCAGGATTATTTCGTATAATTTTGCTTCCTCACTGAGGAATTCTTGAATTTTTCTCGATCATTTTATTAAGCAACGTCTACTAAACGAGGGATTCAACGGGTCCGGGATTTTTTTAACACCCTGTATGTATGTCTACTATATATCATAGCGATTTTTAAACCGTCAAGTAGGTTGTACCTGAATATAAAATTTTCCAATTTACCTTCAATGAACCTTCAAATGACCTTAAAGGTGAAGGTCACAGCCAGGACTATTTCGTATAATTTTGCTTCTTCGCTGAGGAAGCTTTATATTTTTCTCGATCATTTTATTAAGCAACGCCTACTAAACGAGGGATTCAAGGGGTCCGGGATTTTTTGAACACCCTGTATGTATGTCTACTATATATCATAGCGAGAGGAGCTCGCGGCTCTTTTCGCGCGACTCTGCCCTGGGGCCCCCTTTAAACTCGAGGATCCGTCCCGCGAGTTCGCCGCGGCGCGACGAAACTTTTCGGCGGAGTCACTCGGCGGCGCGTTATTGGTTTCGCGTTAGCGAACTTATTTACGAGATAAATAGTGCTCTCTCCGAGGGCCCGGTGCTTTCTTACTTGGGCGACTCCACTCCGATTCTCGCGCCCGTCGCCTTTTCTCTTCGGCTTCGTGTGCTTTCTTACAAAAGGGGCGGCCGCCGGAGTTCGGCGAAACTTTGGGGCCGATTGAAAATAAAAGTCGCCCCTTCTTTTGCATATTTATTCAATTTTATGCGAGTTTTGTAATACACGAATAGGGAGGAGTTTTATGCAGTTTGTGCGCGGCTCGAGGCGAACATATGGAATTGGACGCGATCGAATGTGCGTTTTATGCGGGATTCCGTGTGTATTTGTGTTTCTTTGATTAAAAAGAGAAGAGGCAAAAAATTGGAAATTCAACGCGTCGTGTGTACGTTTTCCTTAGCGGTGAATGGGCTGCGCGGGTGCGCTTTAAAATTCAGTCGGTGAATTTTTACATTCTTGCCGGCGAAGCGGATTTTCCGGAAAATAGCAAAACGGCTTTCATCAAATACTGCAGCGCGAAAACTTTGCACTTTTTACGCGCATTTATCTATGGAATCCCGAGTGATTTCAATCACCTTAGAGTGCCTCCGGTAAAATGTAACTTCGAGCTTTCGGATAAATTCACGTACATTTGTAGAATCAGAAGAAAAGTGTTTCATTTATTTAATATAATAAATATACTAGCGAAGTATCTGCGTTTCGCGCGCTCAAATTTTCGAGATTGGATTATCAATCAGAACAGGATTTAATTTTTATCAACCACTCTTATTTAAAAAGCATGTCAAAAAAATGTAAAAAATTATTAATGAAGTTAATCTGGTTTGATAAGTCGAATTGAATTTTGCATATTTATAAATTTATTTATTTAATGTTAAACGGACAGTTTGTCTGTACATTGAAGTGACAGGAAATACAATTTTTATAAAAAAAAAATTACATGAAATATTAAATGTAAATGATCTAAAATAGTCGTTTTAAAAGTGCCAATCTTATATTAAATATTAAATATACATCGACACGCTTTGAATTTTGCGGCCATTCAACCAGAAATTTATTCTGTAGACAATCGAATTCCCTGATAAGGTTCACTTTACTTTTTAAAAGGCCTCGGTTACCGCATCCTCCGAGTTGTTCTGAGGAGACTCAGTCTGCATTTTCACGACACAAATACATTTTGGATTACTCGTCGGCTCTTGTTTATTATCGCTGCAAAATCCGTAGGATTCGATACTACTTTTAAGGCACAGGTCGTTACATTTTTTCGGCTCGCAATCGCTGCTTACGACTAAAAAGAAACAATTTTAAAAAATCATAACGATTAGTCCAATGTTCCGACGTGAATTTTGGAAAGTTTGTAAGCACTCACTGCTAATGACGACGAGAACCAAAAAGGTAACTACCAAAAGTAAGCGACTCATTTCGCCGTTCGTTGCTACTCTGCACCCGTAAACTCCAAGTTTAAAAATGCGACTGGATTTCAACTCGCATAATGAACGTGTACTAACCACCTGCTGGAATTATTTTACAAAGTAAGCCAATTAAATGAAACAATGAAAATAGCGCGTATTAAACAATCGACGAAAATTTTATGTGTAAGTGGCAAAAAAACGAACACTTTATTGAGCGCAATTATTATTTACTTGAAGATCAGTATCTATCTCGCAGTTGGATTTAATTAGCCGTGCATCCGTTCAAAGTGCCGAAAAGAAATAAAAGGGAGCCGTACGCGTGGTACTTTTGGTGGAAAATAAACAATTATCTTTTATTGTTTATAGAAATTAACAATTAGCTAACATTTTATTATTTACTAGCTATAATTACATTGTTTAACACTCAATTTTTCTCCTAAAGTTATTAATTATATAGAATAACTTGGGAATTCAAACCGAATATATCTATCGATATATGTGGGTTCGTATTTCGTATTCTATGGCTCGATCTGAAAATCGCGCGACCCATCCTATGAGACGAGCGCGCCAAATTTGAAACAACGAATAACAAATAGAATACGACACACCAGGCGTATTTTAATCTTAAAATATTGAATCGCGTTAATTCAACGCTCATATTCTGAGCTTTTCCTTATGACAGGTTGACGAACCATCTGTCCTTATCACGTAGTCTGAGTAAGCTCTGATAACCGCCTAACTATAGTTTTATTTACATAAGATTCTGTCGAGTGCCCCATTACCTACCTCGCAGAAGCCTCATAAGGTGCTGGTATATAGGAACATCAAAATGAACGTGAGCTACTTATATATAAAGGCCTAATAATTCCTGCACTCTACAATCTCTCTTTTTAAATTATTCATATTTCAGCAGACAATTGAGCATCTGTCAATATCATGGAAAATATATTCTAACAAGCAAGATCTGGCGCGCTTCGCGCTCTTTATGTTCTGCTTATATTTGAGATTAGACTATTAGACTATACTGAATTTTGACACCTTTTTTTTTAAAGAGATAATATAATCATAAATTATATATATACATCCATCTTGGCGACCAATCAGAATCACGCATTAAATGCTTCACAACAATTACCCTTGTAGGAAAAGGCAGGGATTTGACAGGTATCACGGAAAAAGCAAGGAAAAAAAAAGGAGTCTCGGTACGAATCCTGACAGATATTTTTATCAAATCCCTACACGGCAAATGCTTCACAACAAATGCCATCACTTTTTTAAGACAGGAAACCGTCACGTTTTTAACTAGAATCGTAGCTAAAATATATATTACCTAATTTCTGGCTAGAAGATGCTCAACGCTTCTATCAGGGGATAGGGGTGAGGGGGAATTTAAGGAAACTTACGTTACGTTGCCGTGCGTCGCGCGGCGCATCGGTTCGGAATAATTCAGGGCGAATCTCAGCCCGCGCGTACCTGCATACATTAAACCCCCCGCAGACGAAAGAGACTGCGGCGCTTGCTTGCTTGCGGAGACGCAGTTAAATCGAGGCTCCGTTTAATAAACCGTACCCGGGACGCTTTACGCGCTCTTGCGCGTCCCCGTGGGACGCGCCGGGAGGTGGGAGAGGTGGGGTCAGGCTGCAGTCGCCTCGACGGAGTTGATGTTTTAATGAAAGCGTTTGTAGCCGGCCGTGGTCGGATCTCACTCTCTCTCACTCTCTCTCTCTCTCTCACTCTCTCTTACTCCCTCTCACACGCGTGAGAGTGATCTTTCTCTCTCTCACAAGCTTTCTCATTCTTTTTCGCTCGCAAGCTCTCTCATTCTCTCTCACTATAGTGATCTCTCGCAAGCTCTAGCTCTCATTCTCTCTCACTCGTGAGCGTAATCTCTCCCCCACTCTCTCCCTCCCTCTCGCAAGCTCCCTCATTCTCTCCTACTTGTGAGAGTGATATCTCTCTCCCTCGCAAGTTCTCTCATTCTCTCCTACTCGTGAGAGTGATATCTCTCTCGCAAGCTCCCTCATTCTCTCCTACTTGTAAGAGTGATATCTCTCTTCCTCGTAAGTTCTATCATTCTCTCCTACTCGTGAGAGTGATCTCTCTCTCGCAAGCTCCCTCATTCTCTCCTACTTGTAAGAGTGATATCTCTCTTCCTCATAAGTTCTATCATTCTCTCCTACTCGTGAGAGTGATCTCTCTCTGGCAAGCTCCCTCATTCTTTCCTACTTGTGAGAGTGATATATATCTCTCGCAAGCTCTCTCATTCTCTCCTACTTGTGAGAGTGATCTCTCTCTCTCTCTCTCTCTCTCTCTCTCATAAGCTCTCTCATTTTCTCCTACTAGTAAGAGTGATCTCTCTCCCTCACAAGCTCTCTCATTCACTCCTACTCGTGAGAGTGATCTCTCCCTCGCAAGCTCTCTCATTCCTTGCTACTCGTGAGAGTGATAGCTCTCTCTTACAAGCTCTCTCATTCTCTCTTATTCTCTCTCATTTATGAGAGGTTACTTTCTCTCTATCTCTTTCTCTCTCTTTCTCAGAAGCTTTCTCATTCTCACCCTCATTCTGTCTCACTCGTTAGAGTGATCTCTATCTCGCAAGCTCTCTCTTGCTCTCTCACTCGTGAGAGCGATCTCTGTCTCGCAAGCTCTCTCATTCTCTCTCACTTGTCCATTCTTTCTTTCTCTCTAGTTCTCTCATGCTTTCTCACTCACTCTCATTCTCTCTCCCTCAATCACATTGACTCTCTCTGCCTCTCTCTCTCTCTCTCTCTGTTTTCGTTTCCTACGTTCCGCGTGTCGGCCTCCCCCGGGCTCGAGTTCCGGGGGCTCGAGAGGAGAGCCGCGGTATAATGCTCGAGCGTGTTGCAGCGCTCGAAGAACTTCCGCCCGGAGGTCTATTTACTTTTACGACAATGGCGAGCGTCGTTCTGCTTTACGTCCCGGCGCCGGGGTGCGGCTCGCGAAACTCGCTATCGCTACATCTCGCCTTCTTTTTCTGCCACCCCTGGCTTCGGCTTTATCCATCGGCGCTCCCGATTCCCTACTACCCCTCCGTGCCTTCTCTGCCTCTGTTGCTCTTCCTGCCTTCCTGCCGTGGATTTTTCAGAGAACCTTTCTCAGTGGCCTTAATGATCGCGCTGCGCATCTATTCCGACCTTCGCGCGACTTTATTCCTTTTGTGAATAGTGCACGCGCCTTTTACTTTACCTCGTCGGGGGTAAATGCCTTGAAAAAAATATTATTGCTACTTGTTGACTGCTTTGTTAAGTGTTTCCTGGGAATTCGCGCAGGAACTTACGTGTACGTACTTTAAGTATGCAGCTTGATGGCACGATATCAGTGGAAGTGGCAAAAAAAAGGTAGTAAAGCCTTTCAAGCTTGATGTTCGCAATGAAAAAAAGAAAGAGTGTTGTCCGGCTGAGATTGCTTGTGCACTTTAACATTGCAAATATTGCAGATTTTCGGTTTGTTATGTTGCAAAGTGCAGCTGCAGCAGATGTGGAATTCATTTGCAATATAATTAATAAAGTCATTTTTATAATATTTTTCATTATATATACTTTTCACGTGAGCTTTGATACGTCAGTAACAGCGTGCAATATAACTTGGTTTTATTTACTTTTTGTTACGCAAATATTAAAATTAATTTTAAAATAAAATGAAAATAATTTATAAAATGTATTACTACTCGAGTATTCTTACTTTTTTAATATTTGTTTTTTTTTAAAATCTGATAAATTAGATAGTTGATGACTCGAACGTTCGTGGGAGTAGTAGAGTTTGTAGGTTGTAAAAAATGATCGAGACGAACCAAGTAGTTAATAATTAACTATGCCGACGTTTCGACGCTTTATTGTAGAGCGTCCTCATCAGGGCTACAAAAAT
>JAWWEN010030295.1:0-53035 GCA_035582955.1 Sycophila texana | reverse complement strand
ATAATTTTATCATAAATTTAATATACTTTATGTATATTATTATTCTTTATTTTTATTAATCATTTTTCATATCTTCTTAGGTACTTTTTAGAAGAAAAAATTAAAGGTGGTGGACTGCCTTAATTAATTAGTAGTTTCTTTTTTACAAATTCTATATATAGGAAACCTAGAAAAAATTGTTGTGAAAATTGTTCTACATTTGCAGACCTTTTTCTTATATTTAAATAAGAAAATTTGATCTTAAAAAAAAATATTAAACAGTATTAGCAAAAATCTTCTGAAAATTCTTAAAGTTGTTAATGCTGTTTAATTAAATAAGCATACGTTTAAGCTTACGAACGCATGTTCGAAAGATAGTATATATTTAAACTGAAAGTTGTTCAAAATAAAATTTGAAAATTACCTGCTTCCTTAAAATGCAAAACCATTTTTTTACGAGGAAGTTAAGTGAAAAATTCTTTGTACTAATATTTTTGTTTTATATGCAGCTTACATAAACTTTTGATAATGTCCTTAGTTGCAGCCGATGTAACGAGCTTAAAAGCCCGTCAACTACGTTTACTGCACTGTACTGTACTATACATGTAACTGTAATTTAAAGTGAATGATGAAGTTTCGGCTCTATGGATCGTTAATCTCATACATTACCCTAAGAATGTAATATTACAAGCACGAGAGTCATTAGACGTTAATAATTTTGTAATCCATAATTTCTATGAAAAATAATTAGTATATTCGAGTAGAAAAAAATTCTACTCCACCGTCGTTTAAATCCGGTACAAGTCTATATCGATTAATCACAGCAAGAAATTGTCGTGACGATGAAGCACGATCCTCACTCGGCAAAAAAGTTAATTTACCAAAACTTCCGGCTCTGGAATTAAACGATCTATTAATTGCGGCTAATCGTCTAAAAATAAACCTGTCATATACCTGTCATTTTAAATAATCAAAAACTGATTTCAGTTTCAAATAATTTTCAACCAATTTTTAGCTGAGCTTTTTCTGTAAAGTAGAGACAGATGCTCACTTTACAAATTATTCTTTATCTCATTTAATTAAATCCATTTAATTCATTTTTTTTATACTAAAAACATGTTTCCTATTACAAATTATCATTTTAAAAATATCGAAACGCTTATATTTTAGGAATTTCTAAAAAAAAAAACGATTTTCGTTTCGGTAGGATCGATCCAAACTTCAGACTCATGCAAAAGCTAAGGCACATGCACGCATCGAAGCTGCTTCACACGTGCAGGTTTGAAGAAAAAAAAAATCGCTCGGTCATCACAGTGAGAAGTGATTTCCGTCGAGGTGGAGATCAAATTTTCAGGTGCCCACGCCCATGTGTATAAGCGCGTACAGGCGCGCAATACGAGGATGCAATATCCCCGAAGCCTATACGTCGGTGGTTTTCGCTTTGTGCGTCGCCTCTAACCTCATTCGGGGATTAACGCGCGCGCGCGCCCTTCTCCCCTCCCCACCCCCAAGATGTGGTAGTTCACCCACAAGTGCCCTGCGTATTTCGCTTAGATATCGATTGTTCCGCCTTTCAGCTGTTGCGTCTTCCTGTCACGCCATGAGCCTCGGAGGCGAGCGTAATTCGATTTCGTTTTCATCTGCAGATAAATTTTGCTGTGAAATTATATTATGGCTTAAATTCTGCTTTTCTTTGAACGATTTTTCGTTGAGGAATGAAATTTTTATTCAAATTGCAAATTGAATTTGCTTTATAAAGAACGAAGGGCTTATTTTGGTATTTTCTTTTTTTTTGTTAGATTGGGGGTTGGGCATGGAATGGGAATATATATTGAATTGTATCGCTCGCGTGTATTCCGATCGAATGATGTTATAAATTATTTGCTTGATCTAATTTCATTGAAAGATGAAATTTTGTATACAAGACTGTTGATAACGACCACGTGAATTTTTACAACGAAATTTCCCCTTTTATGGTTATCCACGTAAATAGAGATTTTCAAGGAGCAATTACAAAAAATGTTGTATTAATATAATCCTCATGGAAATCCACGTTGCCGTGGATATTGTTAAGGAGAATTTAAAAAAAGAAAAAAAAATATTCTACTTACGTGAAATCCACCTTAAGATCCACGTGTCGTTCTAAAACAGATTGTCATGAGGACTTTAATTGGATTCTACATGGATTTCCACGAGGGTTCCACATACACTCGCCTCGAATTGAAACTCGAAGAACAATTTAAAAATTTGCAACGTCGCATGAAAATATTTGAATTGTTCTTCGAGTTTCAATTCGAGGCGAGTGTACCTTTCCTCGTGGAAATCCACGTGGTCGTTTTCAACAGGTTAATTAGAAATTAAGTTTCCTTTAAAAAGTGTCGGTTTTTATTTTTATTTTACAATAATTTCCATTGTGTTTCAGCAGCAAAGGAACACGACTACCCGGAAGGGTCGGGTGTGCGCTCGGCACACTGCAGCAGCGAGCCCCGGCTGACGGACAACGACGCGAGTCCCGGTTTGAGACGTCGGGGTAGTCGTCGAGGTCAGAGTGTGCATCATGCCCACCATCGCAAGCCTAATCCGTACCTTGACGTGCCGGACATGAATGGACCCCCCGTGCAGCGGGACGACCTTCTCGACGAGGATCTCTACCGGTTGCGCAGCTTCAGCCTCACCAGCAAAGGTCAGCCAGTCCCTATTGTTATCCCTTCTACTGTAATTTCTGACTGATCCAATCAACCAATAACGCCTCGGTTATTTGGACTCTACATTATGAGGTTGATTAGTTAATTGGAAGCAGTGCAGCATAAGTTTCTAAGACATCATTAAGCACAAGATCGATGATCATGTACATCATTACGTACAGTGAAGTTTCGAAGTATAGTTTATCAATCAATACGATTAAGTCTAGTCTAAGTTTGATCATGATTATAGACTGGCAATTCTTTTCAATCAATTAATACAATAATTAATAGCCTAACATGATGTGTCAGACACGTTTTTCTTTTTTCTAGTACATTTGCAATTTAATTTAATATTTCAACCGTACATTTATAAAAAAAAATGAAATAAAATAATCTGAACTCGTTTGCCAAGGTAATCGGATGAAAGAGATATCCGGGCAATTTGGTTAGCCCTAATCAACTTCTAAGCCCCAACGTCGGGTAAATAAATCAATGGAATAACCCTTGAGTAAGGCAATTGATTAGTGGAGAAGAAAGCGTTACCCTCAGGTTGGCCAATGTTAGACAAACATTGATAACTTTTTATCACTGGCTCCATAAGTGCACGTAAAAAACAAAGAACTTTCATAGTGCCTGCTGTCACTAATTCAATACACACCGATAAGATATCAGTTTATCTGTTACCACTTTCATTCAATTTTTCTTTTCAATAATAAACCAAATGATCCATTAGAACTTGTGGAGTATTCATTGTATCTTGTCTATATTATTGTTCATGTTCACTTCGTCATACCTAAGCTGAAGTGTCCAATCGAAATGATGAGTATTGGCGGCCAGAATTTTGGAGTTATATAGTCGAATTCAAATACGAAAATGAATATTATACAGTATAATATTTTTCAATTACATTTGGATGTTGACGTAGGCAAAGCCTCTTAAATTGCCAAGTATGAAGTGCAGCCGAAAAGCGATATTTAATTTTCTCCGTCGCTCTGATTTATCGAGCAGATCCTCCGGCTAATATATACCTATAAAATAGACGCTTCAATTTCCCATCTGCTGCCCTTTTTTCCGAGCTCCACTTTTTTTCCTCTCCCACTCCTGCGCGAAAGCGGATTGCATAAAAGATTAAAGTAAAACATTGGAGATGAAAACTTTATTTGCCCTGCCTTTAACAAAGTTTTTCGTTGTCGTTAAAAATTCTCCCTTCGATATTCCCTTTTTTTTTTCGATCGGCAAAAAGAGCTCGATTGCTTATTCAAACTCGAAACTGTATCGAAGCGCTGCTTTTGACGTTACACGCGAAATTTAGTTACAAAACTGTATCCCTGGCTTGGACATTCGAAAAATTTGTTCCGCATGATTTCAAACGCGGCGTCCATGCCAAACAGCGCAGGGACAAATTTACTGAGCATTCCATCGATTAGGATGTATCTATATAGCAGTGATTTGATTTCACTCGGAATAAATAGAAGAGAAGTCCCATTCCAAGGCTGCAATTTTGCTTCCTCTATTTTTATTTTGAAATAGTCTTGCTCGAAATAGGACTTGTGTTGTTTATTTACGTACTGTCCTCTTAGCTGTATGCACAGTAAAGTTTTTCAGATAAGTATTAGTCAATATCTCGGCTCGTTAGGACGTTTACCTTCTTATCATCATCGTAAAAATCAATTTAGTTATTTAGTCCATTGCGAAACTAGCAGAAAATAAATTGTAGCAAATAGGCTTATTTTTGTAGCAAAAGATGAAATTTCTTACTTGTAATATTATACTTTGTAGGAATTAAAATTGTAGGTTATACAAATCCATTTTTTAACTAGAAACTAGCTAGTTTCTAACAATTTTATGACTACGATATAAAGTTTCAGCTAAATGGCTTCCTAAAGTTTTCGACTTAGTATATCTTCTGTGAATTAACTCCAGAAACTATTGTATTATTAGAATAAGAAACATTAGATTAGGTAAATCCACTTTTAGCTAGAAATTAGCCAGTTTTTAACCGCATTACGGCGAAAATAACATATTCTGGTACGAATTCTTTTCCTTTAGACTTCGGGTATCATTATCGAGGTAACATAAATCACGGGAAACCGAGAAAGCAAGATTCGGTAGTTTGTAGCGAGAATTTCAAAGCGCAGTCTGATTAATCGTCGGAAGCAAGAGACGCGGAGCAGAGCCACGAATGGAAGGCGACGACTGCTAACGTCTCGCGTGCCATTAATTTAACGAGCAGCGTAAAAATTTAACCCCGAGGAAAAAAAACAACTAAGAACGAACAGCAGGATCTCATCTCAACTGTGCGCTGCTGCCAGTCGTGCGCATCCTATATACACGTGGGCGGAGGGCCTCTTCAGTATAAAGAGATAAGCAGCCGATGTCGAGCGGTAATGGCTCGTGAAAATCGAGTTGGCCAACTTTTATGCTTTCGCCCCGATGACCGTCTTTTCTTCACTTTTTCTCTCTATACGTTTATCCGCTTTTCCTTTATTCGCACTGCCGACGCGTCATTTTCAACCTGCATCCATGCAGATATGAGGCAGCCTCTGGATTTGTGCAGGAGGACGCTTTGTATATGGTACTCGGCGTTGAAGCTCTACTCGCAGTTCTGTAAACAATTTTATTAATGCACTAATGATGATAGACTAATAATGGTAGTAGGTTCATTAGACAAGATCTTTTTTTTCGCAATTTCCGTGATTTATTATTTTCATTTTTTTTTTTTACATATACTTGCAGAAAGAAACAATATTAATTGGATGAATTTTCGGAACCGATGGATCAAAATTAATTATCTAAAATGTATAGTGATTGAAATTGTGGTTAATGAAATTGAACATCGAAAATCAATAGAGAAATTATTTTCATTAATCAAACCTACGATCAAAAAGGTTTATAATCTCTTTTCTAAGTAATTAAACCCACTCCATTTTTTTCGAGAGTTCGTGAACAAATGCAATTTCGATGAATCGAGAAAAATCATCGTTTCCACACATCTCGTATCCTCTTACATCCTTCGCTACTTCCGCAAGTGGTTATTAATTGAAAGCACGCGTGTACCTTTCTCTTTGACATTCCAAACACTGGGACTCGACAAAAGGCTCTCCCAAAATAATTTCTCAATCAATTTATCAAAAAGCAGGTTTCATCCTCCATCGAAATAATCATCTTTTCAATTCCATCTTCTGACTTTCAGTTACCTCGAAAATCACACACTGAAAAAAAAGTTAAGTAATTAATTCCAATAAAATATTTCTTTAAGGAGTTCCAAGGGAAATGGTTTCATTGAATCAACTAAATGTTTTGTCGAAATCACTGAATAAAGTGACTTTAATGAAATATTTAGTTGATTTAATGAAACCGTTTCCCCTGAAACTTCTTAAGGAAATATTTTGTTGCGAAAAAGAAAGCACGATGGATCCCATTTTGTCGCGCAAGAAGAACAAAGGGAGAAAATTTTTTCGATACACCAAGCGACATTAAAAAAATGTGACGAACGGTACTCGCCTTCAATTTTTCCAACTGCTCGGCATCGACGTAAGAACCTTCCGGGAGAAATGCGGGGTATTCAGCTGACGCTTTTCATCCGGCGAGAGTCGAGCCCAAGGACGAGTGTGCATTTATGGTAAACACCAGTTTCCGATGTCTTGCTCGGCTCTTGCGATTTACGCTTTTGTGCTCTGGGAAGATAGACGTCGCCTCGTTTAGTTTTATGCTCCTTGTTAAAATTTTTCCAATTTTCATAACGATATAAGCTTCTTCTTTTACGCCGGGAATAAAATTGTATATCGTCGAAAAAGGATTTCGTATATTTTCTCGTAAAGTTGTTGTCGATTTTCATTGACGCTGTTAAATTATTTGTCAAGAAGAGTGTTTAAAAAAAAGTGAATATTTTGTTTTGAAATTTATCTAAAAAAATGGAAATTTATCCATGAAGGCTGAAGTAACACTTTTCGAAAATTCATACTACGGAAACCCAGAAAATCTCATAGTAAAAATTAAAAATGTGATCAAATTTTCGAAGATTTGATATATTTGATGTAAGAAATAGTTGAAAAAGTTGTGAACTATACAACTAACATACCTCTATTAATTGTTGAAAAGTATCCTGCAATAAATGCCATCAAAATAAAGTGTTTCTCAATTAGCTATGCAAAAGTCGACTTCAAATTAAATAAATAAACCGTAAAGCTTGCAATTAAATTTTCATGTCCGCGTGAATTCGACGGACACGTGTCCAACTATAAAATATCGTACAGGCAGAAAAAACAAACAAGCCGGTGATTTTTTTTCTTCACGGTTGTAGCCGTAGATTACCAGAAATTCAAGTATGCTTTTGATCTATGAATAGACGGCTAATACTAATTTTGGTGCTCACCACGGCTATTTGCAATCGATAGCGAAGGTCGAGTATTTATATAATGTACCAAGACCATAGGTTCATCTTTTTCAACTCCACAACAGCCTCTGCATATTCTCCCATCGTCCCATCACAATTAGTTACTATTCTATTCACATTTTCTTGTAAGACTTAAAAACCTTGAATTGAAAAGTAGGATCTTCTAATCGCTCTGATGATCTCTAATGTCAAGAAAAGCAAGTCATAAGAGTAATTAAGAGTCGTAAGAATGTCTCTGAACAAAGGAAAAAATAGAAAAAAAAGTGAAGGGAAGGGCAATCGGAAAGGCGAGACACGCATTCCGCGTTCCATTGAGCCCAAGATCGCATTGTGTCTTTCCCAATGACGCAGAGCCGATGACGTATGGTCACGTCGGTAGGTGCTAGAGCAAGGAAGTATCTTCCTCCCTCCCAACTCATGGCTTACGTGATCGTCAAGCGCCGACTTTGTTTATATGGAATATTTGTTCGTCGTTGGGTTAAGAACGCGTCGCCCTACATTTAACCGTTTGCTATTCAGTCATTCGAATTGTGGGCTTTCTTCTTCATCCCCTTTAAGGACCTATCCTTCTTTTTTCTCGAGGGGCTTCAATTAATTGGAATTGGAGAATCTTTGATACAGATTTCACTTATGTTTATTTAGTTGTAACAATTTTCCTTTACGTTATTGAAATTAAAATTTCGCAATGGTGCAGGTAGCAAAAAAAGAAGGCAATAGAGAGGCCCACGAAACATTTCAATTTCCATCAGGCGAAATGATCAGCCAGTCACCAATCCTAGTGACTGAGAGGAAAAGAGACAGTGAGAAAGGAATTTTACGCTTGGCAGTTGAGATCTCGGCAACTATTGTGGCGCAGGGGCTCAGTGTAACAAAAGTCTCGACTCGGTCGAAAATAAAAACGCCGCTGATAATTAAGAGGGCGCAGTACGAGCGGAGCGGCGCAGCCGAGCAAATAGACCGCCGGAGTGAGAGTCGGAGAAAAGCCATTGTGCGCTTCCCATCCCCAGCCCCGGCGCGGTACGGAATTAACACACGTACGCGGGGGATGGATGGCTATATAGCTTCGCTTCATTAACTCCGGCGCGCCTCGGCTTCGCCTGCCTGCAGCGCGTGTAGGTGACGCCGGAGGAAAAACATTGATAAAGGCCGCTGATTTCGTCGCGGCGACACTTTGACTCGAGGCTCCAGCGGAAATTGCATTTGACGAACCTGCGAGGCGCGGGTGGGTGTCTCTAGCTGCCCTCTTGATTTTCCAAGTGGGTATGAGCTCTCACAATGGCGTCGTTTGCTTTTAGCTTGATATTTATTATTGGATCAGAGTGTGTATCCCCGAGAGACGGGTTGTTTAGAGCTCCATAAAATTGCGCTCTTATTGGGTTTACGTATGCCAATTTTCGTAAAACGTGTTCTTTCTAACTTGTTTTTATTTGTTCGGTAATGATAAACGATAATTTCTATTTGGGTTTAGAGAATTCTTTCGTCTTACCACGTTCGTCTGTTTCTACTTGCAAAAATTCATTCAACTTGTTGCAGATCGCACCATGGCAAGTGCGGCCTTAATCTTCAAAGCTTATTTAATTTTCTAATGTTGTAAAATGAAAGTAACTCCTTGATTGACGTCTTACTATGTTCGACTGTTACTACTTCCGAGAATTACACGCGCGTTTCTGGTAACCAGATCTGGTTATATGGGCTATAACATTTTCTTCCAATCTCCTTTATTTTTCTAATAGTATAAGATTAAAGCTTCTTTGTTTTTCTATTTTTTAATAATGTAAAATGAAAAAAATCCATTTGACACTAATAAATACATTAAATCTGTAATAATCAATGTCTTGCCACGTCCATCTGTTTCTACTTCCGTGCATTCAACTTTTTCAGATTTCAATGGACTATGCAGTCATCTTGAAAGTTTCTTTATTTTTCTAATAGTATTAGATGAAAGTAAAACTGCGTTTTCATTAGTTTATAGAATTATAGTAGTAAATTAAGTACGACGAATAAAAACCGTGCAGCTGGTTGTATAACTAATTCGTTTAGATCATCCAACAAAGGCAGTAGATTTATAGAGAGAGAAACGACGGATGAACTTATTCAAGCGTTCCACTTAAATAAAACGAGTGTCCTTTATTAAAAGCTCATTAAATCGAATTTTCTGAAGCGCCGCAATAAAAGGTATACTTGTCAAGTCACGTTTAAAATTGGACAGATCAAAAAGTCGAGGCCTCTCGAGGCGGCCGTTTGTGGGAGGGTGCGTGTATGAAGGAATTACCGGGGAGCTCAGTAAGCCATGAGGGGGCGAAGCCGAGGTGATGGAGCTTTTTTTTTTCTCTACCTCATCGAATTTGTACGACTCGTCCTGAAAGCTCCCAGGCCTATTGTCGACCCTCCCTGCCGAAGCCACTCCCGATTTCTCCTGCGGGAATGAAACTCGCCCATCGATTGCGCCTGCAGCGCGTCGTCTCCGGCGAATTGCCGAAGGAAGAAAAAAAAATTTGACGCAAACTGCGGAATTGGCGCGTAAAATCTTTCTCGGTCGGTTAATTTCAAATTTGATAGCTTCGCCGAGCGCTTTGTGATGCGAAAGCTTTATTGTATTAATTGTACCGGCAAATTGGAGGACACACGGTGTATTATGGACATTGTTAGCGGGGAACCTTATTAATGCATATTCAATACTCCATCAGTCCATCAACATCATCATCGTAGTCGACAAAGTAACGTAATCTGTTAAAAGCACCGCAATACACGTCAGAACAAGTAGCTTCTTTTATTTATTGTAAATTGAATAAACAGTTAAATTGAGAATGATGTATAATGCCAATGAAGTACGCGTGAGTAGTATAAGTCAATATACGACATTATAATATACATAATTCTAAAAGTAAACCTTCCATATAGAAATTACACAGCGTTATATAATATAATATATATATAATGTCTCGGAAATTTTGACTTTAAGTTTCTAAATTCCATGCAGTGAAATTTTCTTAAAATGTCTTAATATAGTGACTTTTCACTTATTTAAATGGTGAGTTCTGTTTCCACCATAATGAAGCGGTAAAACTTTTCCTGCACTAGTTTCCTCACTATTTTTCACAGCATCAACTAGTTTATATTAAAATTTAGATGAAAATTTTACCGTGAAGTAAATGATAACAAAAAAACAAAAAACAAACAAACAAACAAACAAACAAACAAACAGGTACTATAAAATTATATAACATTTTTTACAAAGTGTCAATGCAAAAACTCGTTAGGTAACGGCACATCGAGATTTCGCAGCACAAGGGAGCTAACAAACAAAAAAAAAAAAAGAGGGGCGAAACGCGATATGGAAATTCCATTTGCACGCGACGTACACACGGAACGCGACATAATGGATTGAATTATGGCGGGCGCGAGTCCCGCATTAGTCGCCCGAACGCGATTCCCGTCGGGCTGTTAATGACGTTGAGAGCGCGATATACCGCCCTTTCGTCAGCTTCATCATTTCCCGAAATGTTTATCGTTCGCGCCTTTTAAATTACCACCTGGGCAACGAGGATTTTTCCATTGCATCCTGTTAGTAATATCCGCTGCATCCGAGAGGAAAAAAATATGAAATTTCATTTTATTGCGTCTGGTAAATAGAATTTAATTTTTTTTTTCTAAAAAGTACAATTTTTTTTACAGGTAATTCGTATGTACAGTTTTTACAAGTTATACAATACACTTTTAGTCTCCTTAACTTTTACAATGTAAGAAAATATATCCTACACTTTGAAGAAATTCGAAGTTCTGATACTCTTTTAGTTAATGAATAAAATTAATAAATTTAACGTAAAGTTAAATACTATAGAAGACAATTTCTAGATCTTCCCTACTTTCCTATCGAGTAGGATATAGAATTAATTCCAGCGCTGCAGGGGATTCCTCAGTGATGGCTATAAAATTCTATAAAAGTGCTCGGAGCACTTGTTGCCTCGAAACAGAAAATTACTTACGCACATGGCCCCCGGAAATTCAGTAGGATCCGACAAAGTGTTAGGACGACTCGACTCGACTCGTTAATCAAGTAGTCGATCCGAACAAAGCTCACACGAAGTTCGGCGAGAGCCGATTGTTCCCCTCGATGAATCGAATACTGCGTCTAGTGACTGCAATGAGCAGATGAGAAGTTTAGCCGGAGAAGAGTTTAGGGAGAAACAGTGGTGGTATTTCTCCATTGGGACTGACTCACTTCTCCACGAAAAATACTTATGTTAATGTAATAACCACTGAAAGGCTGGAATCTGGCATGAATACGCGATTGTTTCATTTACATGGTCTATAGTTAGATGAATGCATTGCGTGGCCAGGGATAAGTTTAAATTCAATTCACCTAGTCAGCACATTTTTTTTTAAGGAGCAGCCTTACCTTCAGTTTCGTGAACACTTCTGAAATCCGCTTCTTTCTATAGTTGAATATTTTAGCTGGACTTTTTTTCAAGGCAAGAGTTGCATTAAATGGATAAATTTTATTTATCTATTAAAAAATTAAAACTTACTTTTATAAGAAAAATTAATTATTTATCGTAAACGTACATTTCCCCTAAAAAGTCCTCTAATTTTGTTATTCGGCTCCATTCAATAAAATCCCGAGACACGTATTCACTTTTTTTGGATAAAGAATCATTCTACAAAGTTTGGACGAAATCCAGGACCCGCAACCCTGGTCATCTCCTAATTGCTAGTTGTGATTACTGACCTTTTTTTCAGTGTTATATAATGTACTTGATAAACTGCAACAAATATAAAAAAAAAAATAAAAAGAAATAATAGGCTGGACAGAGATAACTAACCGCTCGAGTGTTCGCACAGGTCTGGTGAACCGAGGCGACTCGTTCCGCAAGAAGCGCTCGAGATCGAATTCTCTGGCGCCAGCGGAGGGCGAGGTCGAGGAGCCCAGCAAGTCCTCGCCACCGAAGGATGTGACCTCGTATAACGTGGCCGTGCTGGGGGCGAGGGGCGTTGGCAAGTCTGCCTTGGTCGGTCAGTTCATGTCCAGCGAGGGCATCAATGCCTACGATCACGTACGCCAGCGAGGTGAGTGTCCCTATAAACATAATATTATTTATTTATTTATTCAGAGCAATTAAACGGCCAGTTTAGTAGCCCTCTAAGAGGACCAGCCTACTCTAAATTATAAAAAAAAGGAAAATCATTATTTAAAATATTGTTTTCAGTGTTTATAATCGAGTAAAAGGCTCGATTAATTGACACTTATTAATTGCACTGTTATTATTTAAAATACATGAAATTGTTTAATTAATTTAAACAAAATTGTTTGCTATAATGTTAGTATGAGACTTGTTTTACATCTACATTTTGAGATGTTTACGACTGCGACTAGTAGTTGAGTAAAATCATCCGTTAATATTTTAGATCAATGAGCCTGTATAGGAAAATCAGGAATCTGCCATCTGGATCGCCGAACAAATTACACTTTTTATTTTTCATAATACAATATTTCGAGCAACAAACAATTAATATGCATCGCGGGCTTTGAAGAAGCTTAAGGTAGCGGTTAGTTTTAACATCCGAGGCATAAGATTGAATTTCACGGTCCGAGTGCAATATTGATGGCCTCATTTAAAGTGTACTATCACACGAGGAATCTTAAACTTTACATTGAGGATTCAAATGTTTATTTTTTTAATACTCGAGGGACGAAACTGGTTACTACACCTCATTTTGGATCGTAAAATGCAATTTGATGGAGCGCCCCCACCGGAGCGTGAAATTGCATTTTACGCCCTGAAAACGAGGCGTAACGTCCAAGTTTTACGCCCAAAATGTTACAGCAACGATATTCCTCGAAAATTAAATGAATAAAAATGTTGTTTTACGAATAGATTTTTCTTCTATATTCACTTTGTTTTCGATTCGTACATCGAGTTTGTCTGTTTCTACTTATGCGAATTAAACTTGTTTCAATTTACATGGGCTATACAGTCGTCATCATAGCTTCTTTATTTTTCTATTTATATAAAATGAAAATAACCCATTAATTGACGTTAACAAAGATATCAAATCTTGAATTGATAATCGATGTCTTACCACGTTTGTCTGTTTCTACCTACTCTACATGCAGTGTTTTTTAAAGCTTCTTTATTTTTCTAATGTTATAAAAGGAAAATAGCCTAATTAGTGACGTTATCAAAGATACATAAATAAAATCTTGAACTCCATGATCAATCAAGTCAGTCCATGTGTAAAAAAAATAGTAATTTTTAATTCATTAACATCAGTGTTCACGATTTCCTAGTGAAAAATTTCCTAGTGATCTTATGAACACTGATAATCCGAATAAGATATGCAGTTTCTGTACACTTTTCATAAGGTTTTACAAGATTGTTTTAATGGATTAACAAAGAAAAATAAGTGCTCTACATAATTAGGGAATAGAGATCTCGCGGAGGAATCAATTATCCGAGCGCGAATAATGGAAAGTGGGAGGCGCGCCGATTTGTCGAGTGACAAGCTCGTGATATAGGCGGCATCTTGCGGTTTTAATTAAGCAGATAAAGCCGCGCGGCGGTCGAGATCGAACCGCCTCACTCGTTTCCGCGGATTATCGGGAAATTTCAGTGCTAATGCCGGAGGTGCCATACCGCGAACCTTCCAAACGCGCCTACATCCCAGCGGCACGGAAATTCCTCCTACTCCTCCCTCAGGCTTTACTGCTTTCAAGACGAAATATACGAGGGTCGAACAAAGCTCCCGGATTTCTTCGAATAACGAGTATTATTTATTATTTCTCTCCTCGAGTTTCCCTAATGATTTATAGGTAACAGGGCAATTCATCAGCTCGACGGTGTGGCCGATTTTATAGATGTTGATGTGTGCAATAAATTCGGGCGCGAAACCTCATGTGAAAATATTTTCGGGATTATCTTTTTTTAATCAAAGTGTGCGTAACTGTGCGTTTCTGTTCTGTGAATTCAACAGTTAGGCGTGTAAACTAATCTTGCCTTGAACGTAATTTTAAATTAGATTTTTAGCACTTCAGATCTTCCAAAAGAGCCAGGCACTCGAGATCTTGTATAAAAATTCGTTGATTTTATTTTTATTTGAAGAGAATTGGCCAATCAAAACAAATCAAATTTTTATATTAATGAGGGTCTGAAATTATTTATTGGACTGTTTCAACAGATTGTAAAATTTATTAATCTATTTAATTGCTCAATCTATAGTAACATTGGATCTATAGCATCATTGGAATCGAACATTTTTTAATGACTCTATAAGTGACTAATGTTATTATTCATGTCAAAAGTGTTTATAAAGACAGTCTAATAAATACTTTAGAAATATCAACAATTATTAATCAAAATTTGGCTCCTTTCGATCTTTCAAATTAATTTACGTTCAACTAGTCTGCTCATATTAAACAAAATTTTTATTTTCTCATTAAAGCCTCACTTACATTCTTACTATTAAACCTATTTTTATTTTTAACAATTAAATTAATTCGAACTATATATTTTGTACTACGCATAAATGATATTTCATATTGTTTTTTTTTTATTTTATGAAAATTTTCGATAATTTTTTTGCATTGAAATTTAACTCTGCCCATAACGCAATTATTTTTGCCGAGAAAAATTAAAGGGCTGCCGTCGATCAACGCGATAATTTCCATTTAATCGTTCCACATTTTTGTTAATTACTTCGCGCACGCTCCATTAATCCAATTAGAGGTACCTACACGCTTGGCTGCGGCGACGACGCTGAGTAGTCAGGAAGTATGCTTGCGCCTCTGAAGAAAGCAATTTGCTACGAAATAATGAGGAGATTACCAAAAAAAAAGTATGTGGAATCGAAACAAAAATAATTAATGCAATTTTTAAATTAAAAAGAGCGACGCGGAAGACTCCGTCGCAAATAATTAGCCACGAAGCTTTTTTTATTCAAATTCAATTTTCAATAAGTGGAAGACATTTGACTTAAAATAAGTGACTATTCAGTTATTCTAGTAAAATTTCACTTATTCTAGTGAAATTTCACTTATTCACTATAGAACTCATTCTGTCTTAGAGGGACAGTAATTTTATTTTATAAGTTTGTCCTCGCTTTAGCAAACACTATAGTAATTTTAAATTTATACAACATTTTTCTTCGTGTACCTCCGAATTTTCCATGGACTTTCACGCATATAAAAGTTAGATATAATTTCAGCGAATTACGCGCGAACATTTCAGATTTCAGTATTTCAGCCTTTTGGAGTAGTTTAGAGTCGAAGCGCATTCATCGGCGCGGCGGTAAATTCGCAACGAATGATTATTATGCAGGCCGCGCGGCTTCACTAAGAAGCAACAAATTGCAATCGCGGCTGCACAGCCGGCGATGCGCACAGACGGTTAACCGAGTTGCCGCGCCGCTAATTAATGCATTCGGGATGTTCGCGGCGCGGTCAAGCTTTTTCCGCTGCGCTGCTCTCTATTATAAGGAAGTTAAATTTGAATTTAAAATTAATTTTTTTTACCTTTTCTACCTTACCTGAATGTAGAAAAATTGTAATGAACAAAAACTGGCGATTTTATATGTGAAAGTTATAGTTAATGCGAACGCGGGAGCGGAGATTAGAAAAATATTATCATAAGGATAAAATATATCTGAGTCTAAATCGAACAAATATCCAATTCGCATGAGCTTCGCAATATGTGTCCGATCGAATTTTATATTTAGGGGCACTAAAGGTAATAAACTTTTTTTTATTTACGCGGGGGTAGGTAAAAAAGTGAAATATAGATCTCAAATTGGATTATAGCAGTTCATCGTTCGTTCACCTGTGAATTGTGATAAAGTAATTTTCTTATGGCGACTGCGCGGTGGACGCTTTTGAGGTGATTTAGATAACTATCGTTTCTTTTACTTTTCACGCTGATAAAATTTCGTTGATATGGAGTTTACGATACGGCGAATAGTTTTAGATCGCAGATTTTTTTTTATGAGGAAATGATGTAATTTAATATATTATGCGCGATTTGGAACACTGTGATGTTGTCTTGTCAGTTAGACTATCAGGACTAATTCCGGTGTATTAAATAGGAATTCAGTTGAACTGAATTGTGCGTAGATTTTAATTTTTCAACGTATACCTAATTCGCTAAATGACATCGATCTAATCGAGGAGTTCATTAACTCAAATGTCTGGCGTGTACATTGACGTTTGGAACGTGAGGGAATTGTTATAGGCGCATTAAAAATTAATGTGTTTAGTTATTTCCTGCGGCGAATAAAATCTTTTCCTAAACGATTATATAAAAAGTCGAATTAATATCTTTAAAAAAAAAAACAAACAAAAAATCCATTAATCCCCTCAAATCGACAGTAATAAAGATATCAAATCTCGAATAAAAAATCACTGTCTTGATGTACCCGTCTGTTTCCACTTCCTCGCATACGCGTGACTTTCCCTCATGCAAATGCCTGAATTCTCCCTCGAATCAAATCGTCTCTTCGCCAATTAAACTAAATGAAATATCCATATCGGCTCTCTCCTTCCGAGCGGACCCTTCAAACGAAAATGAAATATTCATCATTTGAAATCAGAGAGAAGGAAGCTCGAGATAAAGCACTCGAAGGCTACGGCTGGAAGGGGCAAAATTTAATTTTCAATTGAATTTCCCGAGAAAATGGGGCGAGACAGAAAAGCACAAAGTTAAAATGAAGGAAACGAGAGAAAGAGACAGACAATTCGTACCTGCCTGTTTCGCCCATCCAGGCTTTCATCAGGGGTGGGGGGGAGGGGTAAAGGGGGGCAATACTAAAGTTTCTGGACTGACAATAAGATGTGCTTTGCAGACACGCCGAGCGAGCAGTCCGTCTTTGTTATGCTCAACGGCGAGGAGAGCGAGCTGCGTTTCGTTGACGTCACCAATATAAAGGTCAGATGATACTTCATAAAACTTTATCTTATATAATAATATGTACCCCCCTCGATTTGATGTATATCCCTTAGCGCCGTGCTCCGACCCTTGTCAATCCCCTCTTTTTGGCGCAGCTTTGGGAATTCTGCAGTGGTTTCTGCATTTTATTTGTTTATTTATTCAGTCAGTTATATATTTATGTATTTGTTTATTGACTTTTGTAAACGAACATTTTTTCGATAAAATGATGCAAAGCGTAAGCGCATAAAAATAAAAATAAAAGAGTTGAATTACTCACAAGTAATAATATATAGGCAATTAATATGTGAAACTAAAAAGATTTACTTGCACTTTTAAATTGTTGAATGTTTTCAGCATTTATTAATTGTTTTTTTTTATCTTAATTGAAATGTGCATTGATCGATTTACTTCTCGCTTAAAATAAATAAAATTCTATTTTGTTTCAATTTAACATTAAAATAAAAATAATCGTAAAAAAAAAAACAATAAAAAGAAGAATATTAAAATTTTAGCAGAAATTAAGTATTTTTACAACAGGCTCGCAATGCACGAAACTAAAGTAAAGTCAAAAGAATCCGCCTGCGAGATATATTTGCATTTCCCTCCTTCGAAAATAGCAACGAAAGTCATATAATTTTATGCGAGGGTTCAATGACCCGCGTAAGGTGACACCCATCCTCGCGTTTATTACCCCTAAAAGAAAGTGTATTAAACACAGCATAAAATACGCGCATTTCTAAAACTGCAACCAGAAAAAAAAACGAGAAAGAAAGGTGTTGACCTCAGTAACATTATGGACCTTAAAAAAAAAAAAACGAAAAACTATAAAAAAAAGTGCAAAACGTTAAAAAAAAAACGGAGAAGACAAAACGTACACCTGAGTATCATGATCAACGTTTAAAAAGGAAAATAAAGAAAGAAACTACTAGAAAAATAATATATCTAGACCTCAGTAACGTAATAAACGTTAAAAGTGAAGAAAAAAAAATTACTCTAAAAAAAGTATAAAGCATAAAAAGAGAAAAATAAATAAAAGAAGAAGAGTAGGTGTACACGAGAGGCATGCAGTGCACAAGTACTTGAAGAAGGTGATAAACGGGTAAACGGGGACCGCCCCCCGCGCGTATAGGGCCGCGAGGCTCGCGTGTTCTTCCGTCCCCTCGCGAAGATTGATTTCTCTCTTTTTCCTCGTGCCTCGCGCGCGCGACCGACGCTTTTAACGCGCGCGCAAATTTAGCCCGCGTGACTCACGCCCCGCGAAAAAGACGGCGATAAAGGGCGACATTTCCGAAAGAGGCGCTCGATGGAAATTCGAGGCTCTCACCGGCGACGATTATTTTACCTTGCGTTCTTTTTTAAACGCCCTGGCGAAAATCTATACTGTTATTTATGTATTTAAAAAATATATTTTATTGAATAGCAGTTTTTAAAACAAAAATAAAGTTAAATTACGTGTTCTTCATTCGAATAAAATCGAGCTAAGAAAACATAGCATAAAATTTCCAACTTTAATGTGTCTTGCCTAAATCTGAAAATGTGAAATTCACTTGGATATTGTGAATATAGTAACATTTTTTGTGTCAAACACAGAGTGCACTAAGTAAAAAGGTTACTTCACAACTATATTTTAGCAAGTTTTCTATTTCGCAATAAATTAATTTTAATTTAGTGTAAATCTTTTTTCTCTGTCTATTAAAATGAAACAGCAATCAATCGCGGATTACTCTTGCTTTCGGTGTGTATAACGATCGATATTTTGAATTTTAATTATCAATTATCAATTTTAATCGTCAGTTATGGATAGGTCCCATTTTTATCTTTAAATAAAAGAGAAAATAAATTCTTGTTCAACCCAAATGAAAAAAAAAAAGTAGATTAAAAAAATCGATCTAAATCACTCTGAGAAGCCGATGGCTCGGGATAATTGTCGGGAGAGTTCTCGCCTCGAGAGGTGCGAGGAGGGCGGCTTCTGATTCATCGCCGGCGTACCCTAAATAGCCGCGCGGCCCGGATTTTCGCGGAGTTGGATTTTCGCACGGGGATCCGTCTCGCTCCGGCTTCGCCGCGAGTGACGCACGCGTCGGCGTTCATTGCGCTCTGACGCGCTTTAACCCCCTTTTTCCCGATCGGACGAGCTGCGCTCCTATTCACTCTCGCTCTTTCAATCGGACTCGTACCAGATGGACTCCTGCCCCACAACTTCTCCTTTTTGTATTTTATTTTATATATTAAATTTTTTATCTTTATTTTTATTTTATTTTATTTTATTTTTGTTACTATATCGACGCGATGAGAAATGGGGGTCTCTCTTACAGAGTGAAATTCAATGACTGATGATAGTGAAAATAAAATGGATAATAATTCAGTGACTGGATTTACACTGTAGTAGTTAGGATAGATTATTGGTATTATCTATCAAACTTTTTATTTTTCGATTTAACATGTGCAAAGCCTGACTTTTATACGAAATTGAAAGCTTTCTATAGAAAGCTTTCAGCTTCGTATAAAAATAGGAAGTATAAAGCGTAGTGTGTAAAGTCATACGTTTAGATGCAAGTGCAGGAAAGCGATTTTTCAGACGTTGTGAAAAAATATTACACTGAAAGAAGTTTCTCGTAAAAATTACAGTGATTTTTCCCGGAAAAATTACGTGAAAAATGTAATTGTAGTACGGTTAGCAATACTGTAAATTTTTACGGGAATAAAATCAGCGTAATTTGTACCTGAATCTTGGACAGTCGACCAAGCTTAGTAAATTTTACAAAAAAAGCTCTGCAATTTTTACGTGAAAATCCTCGTAATTTTTACAGGGTTTATCTTGTAAAATTTACAAAGCTTGACCAACTACCCAAGATACACGTAATTTTTGCGGGAAAATCACCGTAATTTTATCAAGAAAATTATTTCAGTGTAAAAGCCTAAAATCGCCTATTTAACGCGAAGCTCGCCTTTAAACCGCGAGGGCCGTCGGACGAGCAGCGAAAGACGCGCTAAAAGTCGAGGCGCGCCACGAAAGGAGGCATCGTTTTCAGCCGCGTCGGCGGTGGACGCGCGAGACATCGAGAACCGGAGCCGAGTGTGCGCTTGGCAGCGGCCGCTCGCCGCCGGAAATTACGAGCTCCGAGACATCGACGGCGCTTTGCGCGCAGACGTCGCCCGGCCGTCAGCCTCAAAGTTTCGCCGCCGCCGTGGCCACTTACAAATAACTGCACCGGGAAATTCGCTCCGCCGCCCCTTTTTGTCATCGTCGTGCCTGTTACTCGCGGGTCACGCGCGACTTTCTTGCTTTTTTTCATTTTGTTTTTACTTTTTTTTATTTTCCTTTACTTTTTTTTTACTTTTTTTTACTTTCTTTTTGGTGGACGCCGATGCACAGTGAGGTTGGCTTCGTGGAAATTGGAAAAAAAGATTTTTTTTTTTTTTGTTGAACTGCAGTAGCGGATGCTTTTACGGAAAAGATTGAAGGGCGCTTCTCAGTTTGATGGAATACAGTCTGGCGGTTCCACTTGCATGGGGAATTAAAAACAAATATTTCTCTGGTATGTGTGGACGCGAAGCATCGTAGTAAAAATTTGTATCTCATATAGTTGTGTATCGTAGTAAAGTATCTTACAATTGCATATAGACAGATAAAACTTTATGTAATAATAAATAATAAATAATAAATAATAAATAAGTAAAAGAAAAATTGAAGCATTCGTACCTTTATACCGAAGGTAAAGTGATTCCTCATGTTTAATCCTACCAAGACAGAAAATTCTTATTTTCCGCCCAAGACTAAGAAAAGAGGAATCGTGACATCTACATATGCTCGAAAAGTTAATCTTTACTTAGTGTAGTTTCACAAATGAGGTCAATTAATAAAAAAATAAGATTTTATTTACAAAAAAAATTGAATTCTCTGACCATATCCGCCTTGTTCTACTGATCATGGAGTACTTCGCTTGCTCCATAATTCAGGCTGAGGTTCTTAAGGAGAGGGTTTCAAATTAATGGCTCCGTACCTTGTTTTTCTAAGAGCTAAAATCACAACGTCGCAACAAGTTTGAGATTGTAGAGAACAAACTACGTGGCTGGATGAAGCAAACTACACTATACCCCTTGATAAGTAGAACAAGGAGGTAGACAAAAAACCCATGTACAATTTTCTAAAAACGTATATACAAATTTTCTAAAAACGTTTGCCTTCCTAATCTAAAAATGTATGTAAAAAATGTAAAAAAGAATCACTTTACGCTGACTCACTACTATCAAAGCGAAAATAAATTCTAATATAGGCTATACATAGGTAAAGCACCTCGAGAGCAGGCACTTCCCGTTCCGATCAATAAGTCTCCCACCAATAAACCCGTTTTGCTCATCCATCAAAAAGAATAATCAGGTGATTGATTGACCAAGCACAAGATTTGCTTGACCTAAAGTCACCACTCGTCCACTCGCTGAGAATCAGCCACACACTGGAAATGTATACCCTCAAAGTGATTCGAGCAGCAGACGCGCCGCTGTACACTGATATACAAAAATCCAGCAGAGCTTCCTTAAATTTCAATAAATTCTCTTAAAACTTAGAGGAAATTCTCCTTTTTTACATATATATCAGGCGTTTCTCCTACAAAAGTAGAACCCCCCCCCCACCCCTAAAGGCGAAAGGAGAAACTTGTAATAAAAAAAGAGAAATCCTATACTCCTTTTGCGCATTTTAGGTGTTAGATTTCCTTTTCTCTTTAGAAGATTCTCCTTTTGCATTTAGTAGGTTTTCCTATTTTTTCCAAGAGAAAACGCCTGTGATATACGAAAAAAGAGAATTTCCCGAAATTTAAGGGAGCTCTACTGAATTTTTCTATCAGCTTATATAAGGGACAGGCACAATGAAGTCGTAGGCTCACCGCGAACGTCATTTTAGCCGAGATTTTAGCCAGTAAAGTGGAGCGCGCCTTGAATAGGTACACCCCCCATTCAACCGGAGCACGGCGCAACGATAAAGTCACTCAGAGTGACGCTCACCCCCGCCCCCCTTTCCTCCCCCGCCGCGGGGGAAACAATGACGAGTTTACCTCTAAACGCGTGTTTGTGTGCGTATGCGTTTCGCAGGAACTTGAGAAGATACCGCAGCCGCACGCCTACGTCGTCATGTACTCGGTGATAGACAAGGCTTCCTTCCAGCGGGCCGAGGACCTGCTCTCGCGGCTGCACGAGCTGGACATCCGCGGCAGGCCCGTCATCGTCGTCGGCAACAAGATCGATCTTGTGAGATCGCGCGTCGTCTCCTCGCAGGGTGAGTTTTTTTTTCTTCCTTTTCTAGTTTTCCTAATTTACTTACTTGCTTAGACTCCATTTATTTATTTATTTATTTATTTATTTACTTCTTAAAGGGACTAAAAAAATGTGACTTATGCATAATAATCTGATCTCTGTTCAATTGATTTTTAAATTTATAATTTTTATATTCGCAGAAGTGTTCTTAGCGAAAGAAATGTGCCTTTTTTCTTGAGAACACTTCATTTATGTAAAGGGCATTTAAATAACATACTCGAATAATATAAAGTACACAATAACGGATTCAGAAGTAAAAAGTTATTCCTTATTGAAAGAACGTGAAGAAAAAGTATAGCCGGTCTCTTTAAAAATCACCCTTTTAAAGGATAATCCGCAGCTATACAGGTATAATGTAATAAAGACTGAAAGATCTCGGTACATTATGTAAGCCGAGAAAAGCCTTAGATCCTTTCATAATCTAGAGCCAGCCGACGTAAATTTATGTTTTTCTAACTCACTTCAGTCCTCGCAATATGTCCATTTAGGCACATACATTCATTTTTCTTTTTACCTTCGCAGTTGGCACGTTATTTAAAGCTTAATAAACCACTTGATACTTCGTATACCTACCGCCTCGTTTGAATAGCTTTTATGACTCGTTTCACTATTTTATTTAAAAAAAAAGAAAGAAAAAAATAAATAAAATAAAATACAATATTTAACAAATGAATTAATCTGTGAGTTTGTTTAATATGCTTAATAAAAATTCACAGTACAAAAAAATACAGTTTAGATTTAAAAAAAACTTTTTAAATAATTAATTAAATATATGAACAATAACACTTTTCCAATAATTGTTATCGCAACCTTTTGTTTTAAGCGCTGTAAAAGGTTATATATTGTAGCATCATATAAGATTTATAAAAAACGTGAATTAAATCGACCCGAGGAAAATTGCAGCTTTTATTATCATTAAAAATGTAACGGTAAATTATTATTATATTGCACTTTACATCGTAAAAGAGCGTAACGTTAAATTATAGCTTTGCGCCACTTTAAAGCATCGCGGCGCTTTAAGCGCCAAAGTCATTAGCGCTTTGTTCATTTGTTGTTTCGACTAACAAATCGAATCGAAGGAAACTTTTAAATGGAAAAAGCTTAAAATAGGACAGAAGGCCCTGATGGGGTTTAGTAGTTTGGAAACGCGATATTTCCTGCAAAGTAGTTCTCTCGGTGCAGTGGTGCTCAACTTCCTTGAATTGTAATTATCATTAAAAGAAAATTAATGCTTAAATCTTTATAATATTTAACAAATATATTTAACGTATAAAACAGACACTTATCATATGACAAGTAATGATCATCTCGTGATCATGTGACTTGTTCATTTCATGATCATGTAACTTTCAGTAGGATAATCACCGCAGATACTCGCGAGATTCTTAATTCATTTCTGACTAGCATATGGTTAAACATCTGATCAATAATTAATCACAATTAATAGATCAATCAGAAAGGTCTGCTCATTTTCTACCGGAATACACGATATTTTCATTCCAAAAATTTATGTAAAAATCGAGATTTTTTTGATAGGACTATCTTAATTGCAGTTAGCGCGAGGAAAGTGTAATTTCAAGAGCCCCGGCAGATGCATAAAAGCTCCTCGCGAGACACTGGAGTAGCGACAGGTGCAGTAAGCCCCTCCTCTTTTGACTTCGTTAAGCTGAAATTACTCGATTGTTTTTCTTCCCTCGCCAAGTAATCTAATAGCACCATTAAGATCCGCTGAAAATATTGGCTCTTTCCTGCTTCCTACACTACGCCGCCATTTCTCTCGTTTATTTTAGAAGCTGCGCGGCTTATTTCATTATATCCAAAAATTGCGTTTCGCCCAAATGACCTTTTGCGAATTCGATGCCATCGCCTATTTCTGCTTCGCCGATGGAATTGTACCTGGGGATTAATAATGCCCCTGGATAAACTCCGCGGGGAATGCAGTAATTTTTATGTATACCAATATCTCGAACTCTTAATTAAAGGCGTACATTATGACTGACCTAATTAGCTTAAAGATTTTTCGATAATTAACTTTGGCGCGTTGGAATAAAAGGTCTGTATATCGAATTCCGAATTTTACCTTGGTTTTCTCCCCTTTTTTCCTTTCTTATAACGGAGAAACTGAAAAAATTGAAACCGATTAAAATTCTGTTAAATAGTTGAGGTGAATAAATAAATATTCGTTAAATAATTACTAACGTAACATCGGCACGAGAGAAAAAGTTGGATATTTTCCTGAATTTTCGAACTTATTTTATATTTATAACTTAACTGGCAGCTGACAGCGCTGAAACAATATTGATTTTGAAACATTAAGCTACTACAAGTAAATGATACGAAACTTTGAGGAGATAATCAATAAAGTTTATAATTTTGTAAACGTCACGTCGAGCAAGCAGCTAACTACAAAGTTTCACATTGAAATTGATTAAACAACCTTTCCTTGCATTAAATGCATTCAAACGATATTTCGATCTTGAAAAAAAGTACAACGACTTACGGGGAGTTGAAATTAAAAAGAATCCCTACTGAAGAACGTTACATGATCATCACATGATAATCGTGTGATATTTTATACCGCAGCAATCGAGTGACAATCGTGTAATGATCATATATAGATCATATCTGGAGAATATGATAATATTACGTGATAGTCAACATCGACTATAGGAGCAAAGCTTTTAACTTTATATCCACTAAACAATACTCATAAAATTAAATAAGACCGTTAACGCTCAAATCGTTGATCCGGAGATGTGACCCCCTTCTAGTCAAATTAAATAAAAGTTTAAATAAAAAATCAAACAAATTAAATGACCATCGATCTATCATTACGTAAATAATAAATACGTCGCCTACAATAAACTGTAAATAACGAAAAAAAAATTTCTTTGTTCCGCAGACGGCAAGTGCCTGGCGTGCACGTACCGCGCGAAGTTCGCGGAGATCTCGGTGGGTATAAACCACAACATCGACGACCTGCTGGTGGGCATCCTCAGCCAGATCCGGCTAAAGGTGAGCCAGAGCCAGGCCGGGGGCAGCGGGGGTGGCTCCGGCTCCTCCGACACCGAGCACTGGTACAAGTCCCGCGGAGTCGTCAGGGCCAGCATGAAAGCCCGGCAGATGCTCACCTGGCTCTTCGGCAAGGAGGACCGGAAGTTCAAGAACTGCGAGAATCTTCACGTACTGTAAATCCTTCGCTGTACCCTACTGTCCGCGTCCGCCCCCCTCCGATTCCCATCGAGTACTTGGCGAGCTGTTATCACCCCTTTTTTTTAATTTTTTTTTTTTTTTTTTTTTGCGTAATGGCTTCATTTTATTAAGCGTTTAATTCTACTATCGGATAGGGTTTGTGTCATGTTGTACCAGTGAATGAACCACGGCATCGTGTAATTGAAAAATTTCGTGAAAGTGTTTTATATATATTTGGTGACAAAATTATATGATCTTCTTGTGTATGATTCAAACGTAAAAGATTACGTGATTTTTTTTCCAAGTCGACACGTGAATTAAAAATTGCACAATTTAAATTGAATGTAAATGCCTGATTTCGAAATCACGCGATTTAATCAAATGATTTGAAAATCACATGATTAACTCTCGTGATTATTTTTAATCGGGAAGAATTTCACGGATCGATCGATCGAAGACGGAATAAATGCGCGATTGATTAAATAATTTGTTGTCCAATTTTTAACGAATTTTCGTTGTCGTATATTAACCGAGTCTTAGACTATTGTTAGTAATGTTTTATATATACTCGTTTGTACGATCTTTACTTGGGATACTTTTAAACTTTTATCGCTGAGCCATTTTTCCCTTTAAAAATTCGCCGGACGAATATCCCCCGAGACCCCTCTGACTTATCGCCGACTTATGTGAGTCAATGTAGGGATGCCGTTAAAATATGATCAGTGTCAAAACACATTTTAACGTGACTTTTAGTATAAAAAAAAAAAATAGAAGTTTTTAATAAAAAAAATTTTATAAACATTTATCGAAGACTATCAAAGTTAGGTTTACTACATTTTTTGTTAATGTTTGTATCAAATACAGCAGGCTAGTTTATTTCGCTGTACTCGAACAAGAATAAAGTTAAAACTTTATAGTTATTATTATTTTTTTAAACAAAAAAAAAAAAAACAAATATATTTCGGTTAATATTCCGCTTCAACTATGTTACAACGTAATCTTTTAAATCAATTTAAAAAAAAAAAGTGTTTTACGTTTGCGTCTACGTAATTTTTGTTTATACTTTAGCTAAAGAATAAAAAACGACGTTAAATGTCGAGCAAAGCTTTCGCCGTTCGGTGAAATCGAACGGAATTCTGGGTATAAGGGGCGGAAAAGAAAGAAAGCGGAGGAAAAAAAAGGAAAGAACTTTACTTCCACGAAACGCATAATTTCTTCGCAATCTCAGCAAAATTTCTATAAAATGAAACTTAGGTTTTTAAGCGAACGGCCAAAAATGTGCAATACATATGTGTATAAATATTGTAAGTTAAAGAAAACTGTGAATCCCCCAACTTTGCAAAGTTAAACACGCTCAATTTTATTACTTTTACCGTAACTATTAAGTTTATTGTAGAAATGAAATGTGAATGTGCCTGACCCTTTTAAATAACTATATATATATCTGTATAACCCAACATACAAAATAAGATGTATACTTTCAAATATAAAAAAAAAATTAATTTTTACTCTGGCAGTAGTGTAACTTATTTTTCTAAAATATTTATTATTAAAAAAAATATGCTTTTGCATAATTTACGTAAGTGTTTGCTTTTAATTAAAAGATACAAAAAAAAAACAATTTTATACTTTTAGATTAACAACGCTAAGTTCATTTATCTTTCGTTGCGTTTTCTCGTAAGTTTTACAAAAATGAAGTTGTACAATAAAACGTTTACCAAATTTCGCATCTTCTTCGAAATAAACAAGAAATTCTAAGTGTAAGCATTTAAATGAAAAAAAAAATATATATATATTGTAATCACTGTGTTTAAGACAATCGGTGCAAATGTACTAAGCGGATATTCTTCCAATTTGCCGACTATGTTAAACCGAGTAAAAGCGAAATGTCCGGGATATTCGAAGACTTAGACTAGATTACCATCTTTCTATTGTACAAACGAGAAAAAAAAAACATCACATGCCAATGAACGTTTTTTGAAAGGTTGAAATCCTTACTTTTGAATTTCTTCTTCTTCAAACAAAAAGAAATTTGCGAAGAAAAGACCAGCGCTATTTTTTCAGATTCTTCGAGATTCTCAAACTGTAATTGTAAGATTTTCATAAAGACAATAACTGTGTAAATTTTCCTCGTACATTAATCGTGTTTAAAAAAATCAGCTGTACTTGTTTTATTTATTTACTTGTTTTCGCTTTTTTGTTGAAGGAGCGTGAGTTTTATATGAATAAAAAAGTCGTTACCTATACTTCACGTGAAATTTCATTCGATCATAATAAAAAGAATATAAATTTAAGTTTTTCTTAATTTTTGTAAGCGACATACTTTTCGACGATTTTTGTTGAATTTACAATGTTGAACAATCAAATGTTAAATAGTGTTCAATCAAAAATCATTTACAATTAACAAAAAAAATATATATACAAAAAATAAGCATATTACCAAAATATACATATATATTTATGTTAAGTGTAATAAACAAAATAAAAGAAGCAACAAGTTTAATGAAAAAAAAAAGACAAAAACAAAGTAAAAAAAAAACATGTGAAACCACGGGAACAAGTTTGAAGTTTATAAGGTATGAAGGATTTTGACGTTTTGAAACAGAGCGACTTTCGTTGTCGCGCGTAAAATCGTATTTATAAATATATACATACTCGACTACCCCGCCCCCTTCAAATGTATAAAAAAAGGCGAAAATTGTACGAGAGTGCACAGTCGAGCGACGACGAAAAAAAAAGAACGAAAAATCGTTACCACGGCGTATACCCATCGCAATCGAAGCTGCGGCGAATGCATATATTTAACGAGTTTTTCCTCGTCCCCTCGGCGTTGAGCGCGTGAAAAATTCATAAGCGTCGTTGGCTCTTCTCCCCACCAAAGTGTCCATTCAGCGGCTGTCGATCGGACAATTTAGTCGGACTTCGTCGTCGTCGGCGCGCTTCCTCCTCTCGACTATATGCGGACCAATGCGAGAGCGAAGCTGCACAATCGAAGAAAACCGCTGGCTATTAGGGCTGTCGATTATCCGAAAATTTGAGTATTCTGATATCCGATATTTGTGTAGATTCGAATCTCAGATTCTAAGCAGAGTATCCGCATCTTTCGGATCCAATATCCGGATTCTTATAAGATACCATTTCTGGATCCAATATTCGGATTCTTCAGATACTATATCTGGATTCAAAATTCAGATTTTTATTGCTCTATTTGGATTCGGATCCATAAGTATACTCTTCAACTTGTAAATAAATTGCAATTCAAGAGTACGCGTGGATCCGAATCGATCTTTGAAAATCCGAACATTGGATTCGAATAATTCGAAAAGATGTTATAAATCTGAGATTCGGACTTATCCGTATTTAGGATATCTGCGAATCTTCGGGTATCCGAAAATCCGTAAATCCTATAGATATACAATTGTCCAGGCTTTTGTTTATGCTGCAATTGTGAACAATTTACGGAAGTGTAAATATGTACTTGATTTTTTTTTTGTCTTTAGTTTTTAACGTATGTATTAAGATTTTTGTTAAAGATATTACTATGATTCGTTATTCGATTGATTTTTCATCGTACACGGAGAGAAATTTTTCGTAAGAATTTTGCAATTGAAAAAGTTATCTATCAATGTGGTATACTTATTTCATGACAATTGCTGCATATTTACTTTAATTACGAGTTTTTTCCGAAAGAATAAGTCGAATATAATAAATACTTATATTCATTTTTTTATTAAAAATATTTATATAAATATATTTTTTGTAAAATAAATATTTATTTTATCAAAGCGCAAAATGGACGTTTCTCTTCTCAGGACGGAAAATAAGACGTTTAAGTCCGCCAGGGTGATGATAAAAAAAAAGAATCGCAATTAATCAACACCATTCAAAAGTAACTAAAATGTGCGAGATTGATAAAGCCCCAACAGCTGCAAGTTTAATAATAAAAGGCAATTTATCATGAAAAAATTTCTCTTCGTAAGCTCGAAAGGAATTGGAAACGTGGAATCGAAGCGTTTAATTTTACCACGATAATACATCTTCGCTTTTTTTATTGATTTGTCAAAGCGTCAGCGCCAAGTCATTAACAAAATTCTCATGGATTATGTGTAATTTATCTGTTCTCAGCGTGTAATATCTTATAGACATTTATATACTGTATAAAAAAAAAAACGCTAATTTTCTTAACTCACCCATACATGTTAAGATTTATTTGTCGTATACGCTAGACCCCGAGGGAACATAATTTTTTATATATAAATAAAAAAAAAGACATTTTCAATTTGTAAATATACCGACAACAATGATTTGCGTTCCTCAAAGGGCAACAAAAAAAAAAAAACAAAAAGAACGGAAAATATATATAGGCAAGTGATGGCGCTATGTATCTTAAGGAAGAGAGTATGAGAGAGAGAAAGAAAAATTGTACTCAAATAAAAAAACGATATTCAAGGAGTATTGCAAGTATTTGTTTATTTTCACGACCACTCGAAATCAGCGATTGTCCCGGGAAAATTCAGCGATTGCGCTTAAGTTGATTTATGGTCTGGATTATTTCCAGAGGAGAGGACGAAGGGGAAGAATGATACTCTGAGACTATCTTGTCTTGAGGCTTCACCCACACATGAAGACGATATAAGAGGATATATTTGTGTAAGGGATATACTTCCCTTTGTTTGGCTTGGTTTTAGACTCTGAATTTTTGCTTTTAATTCTCGTTAAATAGAGTTTGTTTTATTTTTATTATTATTATTATTATTATTATCCTAAGGTGCAATTAATTTGTATATGCATACTGAACGTTGATTCTTGTCAATTTTCTTATCGAGCAAAAGATATAAACATTCAACACATTTTAATATTATTTGTATTTAGCCTGCCTTTATAATTTTAAGAGCAGCTCTAATTAATTAAATAATAATTATTAATTAAACAATCAGGAATTTCGGAGCATCATTTTATAGACATTTTAAAATTTTTCATCTAAATTCCTCTCTGGAATTCTTTTTTGTTTTTGTCAAACAAAGAAAGAAAATGAATGAATTCCTTTATTTACCACCGTAATTTTTTTTTACCTCGTCCAAAAACGATGCAGCCAAAGTCGAGCGGAATTCGCTTATAAATTTTGCACCCTCAACTTCTCGCCGCCTAAAAACTCGCTCACTTAACACCCCCACGCCAGAAACTAAAATCGCAAATTCAACCAAGCATCCCCTAAAAAAGTCAGCGTCGTCGAGCAATCGATACCACGTGTATACCCCCGTCGAGCGAAAAAAGAAGGAAAAAAAAAGCCGGAGCCAAGGAGCGAAAAATTCAATATACGTCTGAGGCACGACGCATATTATACGCTCATGGGATGGGAAATTCCTGCACTCGAGTGCGAAGGATGGGGAGGGCTTGGCACTTAATCCGAAGGGTCGTCGTCGTCGGGGGTAATCGCATTTGCCGTTAAAGCGCCGACGAACCCCCCGGCGGTCAGCTGCTTTTATGACGTCCTGCGCGCTTATCATCCTCCGCTCGTCCTCCTCCCACTTCCGCTCTGCGATATTGTGTTTGTAAGAGTACCACGGGCTCCGCCGGGAAATTACACAATCAGAGCACGCCCGCCAAATTACCGAGCCGGATGAGCTCGTGTATGCGATAAGGGATGTTCGAGCGAGCCTCGTCGATTTTCGACGCTCGTTTTTTATAATTTAATTAGGAAGTGCCTGTACGCCGATGATTTTTATGCAGTCCAGAGGAGTCGAGTGATTTTTATTGCAACGTTCAAGAAGATTCCTCTGAAGCGTCATCAAAACGTAGTCGCAAGCAGCTTCAATTTGTTAATCTTTTGTTGAAAAGTTATTTGTTTAATAATTTGGAGTTTAATGATAAATTTTAAAATTCTATCACTTGTTTTATAAACTGCACAATCTTTAAACGTTACAAAATATAAATTTTATTAAAAATAATTAAGTAATTGAAGTAATTGTTACTATTAACTATACGTTCCGATTAATACAGCAAATTTCAAAGATTTTAACCAAAAAAATAAAAAAAAATTCCATCTTCTATACTAGGCCACATTCCTATCCTCTGTATACGTGCTTTGAAAAACAATTCGATCGCTCGCCTTATTAAATGCACCGCGTATTTCTCATATGAGAATTTTTATGACAAAGAAAAACCAGTACTTTTTTCTAGAGATACATTAATACACATCATCCTTCGCGAAAGATGTACATGCGAGGGTGCTATATATCGTATATGCCAGTTTCGAGGTGAAGTTTTTACTCTCGACTTTTTTTTTGTTCCTTTTTCGAGATTACGAGAGGGAGATTATTTAGCGCCGAGGCCGGCGTCGCACATGCAATTCCGAACTCGACGGTTAAATTAAACTGATTTGTTACCACTATAATTTACGCCTTAATTAATTTTTTATTTAAAGGAACACTACGCTAAAGAAGCTAACGACTGCTAAGCTAATTTAAGAGCAGATCAAAAAACGATTGTTTCGTGCTACTCCGGCAAGTTTGTCGCCGGTGAGAACGTAAATTTAAAAAAATGCATACGATAATGTTACAGCACCAGCAGGTGCATAAAATTCTCGTTTACTTTGAGCAGATGCCTCGATAAGCTGCGTAAACCGAGGCGAACAAAGACTTGTGTACCCTACGATTGGTCAAAAATTGTTTTCAATATTCATAAGCAAATTAAAAGAAAAATTAATAATCAATATGCGCAAACAGAGTAGTAAAGTAACAAAATAAGAAATTCAATAGGTGTACATCGATTTATACGACAGGTGATTAAATAAAAAATACTCACAATTGTATTATTTTTTTTTTTAATGAAATTTCACTTGCTATAGCAGATTTCTAGAAAGAATAAACAAATAAACCTCTCGCTTGCTTAATACTAAAATTATCACAATGAATTTCACGTAAGCCGTACAGTATACCGGTTGGCTCGAAAATTCGAGAAAATTCATTTTACCTTCCCGCCTATAAAAGTTTTGTAATTTCTTTTGCCCCTTCTTTTTTTACCTGATCTCGAACTCAGTCGTTGGGTGTACACGTAACAAATGCAGTAAAAAATAACGTGAAGTGCACGAAAAACAAAAGTAGACGCTTTTTGTGTGTATATTTAAGTGGACAGATTCTCGGTTTTCTTTCATTATGATAAAGTGATTCCACCTGTTTTTCGTAACACTAAGGCATCAGCCGAAAAATCAATACTTTCGTAATCATACATCATTTCGCTTTAAGCGAGCTTTTCCAGGCTAAACGCCCGAAGAACATAAATGGTAGAATGTAAGAAAAATTATTCTCTGCAAAACGGTAAAACCAAATCGTTTTTACAAAAGTGACGCTTTGTAAAACGCGAAGACGACCTTTAAAATTATAATAATTTCCGCACCCAGTAAGAACACATAAAACATTGAGCGCAAGAATAGAAAATCCTAAGTATATATAAAAAAAAGCTCGGAACCTTAAAAAAAATTTATGACCTTAACAACCTTTTAACAGGTACTCAAAAAAAAAAAAACAATGAAAATGCAGAGTTCGACATTAACGCTCGCTTATTATATACCCTTCGATTTTTCATTAATTATGCTTTCATCGATTTCCATCAGTCTTAAGGGAGACTCAACTTCGAAATTACTTCTTACATCGATTCGACATTACACTTATACAGTTTTTTTGTTTCCGTTATAGTTTAACGTTACATCGAGTACATTTGCCGTTTAAAAATTATTCCTTAGACTAAAAGTGCACGGAAAAAATTCATGCATCACATTACTTTAACGGAATTCATCACCTTTCTTCCAATAAAAAATAAGAAACCTTTTATACGCTTGTTTTCGAAAGAAGCTTTCATTATTCACTCGATATTAAAAAAAGACTGTTTTTAAAAATGCACTTATTCGATCAGTTCAAAATTATAGAAAAATATACTCTAAACATTAAACAATCCCCTTTAGAAAAGAAGAATGCATGACGCTTAACAAAGAAACCGAATTTCACTTAATGTGATCTTACACAGACGTGAACCAGTTTACTGACGCCGTAATGGACCGTTATTGTCATCTTGGCTAAATTGCTTTATTGATTCCAATATCGAAACTTATTGCAGCACTGCCGTGAAGACAATCGAATTAGATAATCAACACCAGAATAATATAATTTTTTTCACTCACGATCTGAATAAAGTCACATTTAATTTTCCTTTTGCACAGCCTTGTATCCTTTCTTGCTTTTTTTACAAATTTATTGCACTCGCTTTTGGAATGATCTTTAAAAAAAAATTTTAACTATAAGTGATTTAATAACTAATCGCTTACGGTCTACGTTCCAATTGACTATAGTTACTGAGAACTGCTAAATTTTTCAAGCGTTATTACACTACATTTCTGTTCTAATGCCTAAAGTAATTAGCAACCCTACCTATTAGCACCTCTACTTTACTTTTATTCTTTTTTCCACTGTTGTAGATAAAATTTCAAAGGTAATCTTTCAATAATTTATGTTTGTTTTTTTTTTGCAAAATGTACAACTAACTCATGAGAAACTGCACGAAAAATTCAGTACAAATCTTTTAAAATATCTTTAACTTAAATTCTACAGTAGGTATTATGCATAGGAATTATGATTCTCTTTTTAGCATGTCACTTTCGTTTACGAACTCATCTTTCTATTCCAATATCATATATCCGTAAGTATATGCTCTATAAGTATTTAATAATATGCTCGTATCACAAATATTTTACGCGTTCAATTTAGCTTTTTTTTCTTTAAAGTTTCCTCAATTTAAGCAAAATTAAATGCATAAGCCCTTTCAAAAAGTAGTTAGATCCAAAAATAGATCCTGTCTCTTTTTGTTTAACAAACGATAGTACAATCTTCTAGAGTGTGCATTTGATTCTAATTCATCAACTATTTACAAATAAGCTCATTTAATGAATCCAAGTTTTCTCTTTGATTTTTTAATGCACTACTTAAATCTCAAAGAAAACCTGAGCAGTGAAAAGAGTAACAAGAAATATTTAATTCTACAATAATAAAAACAAGCTCAGTGCATCATCAAGATCTAAGTAACACATTATCTCCTGCGAACGAGCAAATTTTGTTCAACAAAATAAATCCGTTAAAAAATTATTTCAATCGCGCATTTCCTCAATCCCCAAGATCAAGTCTCGAAAATTTTAAATAATTTAAAATCATCAGACAATCAATAAATTCCACCCTGGAATGGCAGTCACACTCCTCAAAAAAACAACTCCATCACACTCAGAAGGAAAAGCTCCTCACAAATTAATACAATCTCATCGACAAGTTAACATCACGACCTTCAAGCGAGCCCATCGTTACTCTCGAACGGTGCGTCAGAAAACAACGGATACGTTGGTAGAGCCGGAGCAGCGGTCGGTAAGTCGTTGCCTAGGCACGTACCGTCTGTGGAGAGCCCTGGAGGAACGGAGGTGGCGGAGTGCACGCGTCGACCGGATTCTCATTCGCCTCCGGCCGACGGAACAGACCTCAGAGCAGGCAGAAGCAAGAGCTGCTCTTGAACTTCACCGGCGCCTGCATGCGACGCGAGAACACCTTCAGCAGCTGGCAATGTACCCTGGAACGAAAGATATTCTTATTATAAACCACCTTTAATGAGATGTTTTTTAAGGGTAGAGTCCGGTTAAAAAAAAAACTTTAATATCATCAGCAGATATTTGTAGAAATGTAAATATATCATTATCATAATATTTTTTATTTAAGAAAATGGTCGTTAATTCCCATCGATTTGCTTACTAACAGCTCTCTCATTAAAACACAAAATTATTCGCAATGTTAATCGACAACTTGTCCACAATCTCCGTCCGACAAATTAAGCTTAAATTCGATAAGTTTTCGTTCATTTAAGAAGACCGAGACTTTAATTCATTCAATTCCGCCGCTGAATCTAAATCGTACTAGGTGCCTGCTTTCGCAATATCATTAAAGTTAAAGCATACAATACGAGATGAAAAAGTTACGTCGGAATGGGCGCGTTAATGAATTTACGCGAGCTTTAAGAGCCCCTGGCATATACAAAGGCGACGCTCCAGCAATGGGCGGCATTTTTCTTTTCTTCAAAGTAACAGCTTTATTGCTTCTCGTCGGCTTATGCAAACGCGCATAATAAGTGCTTTTACTTCGGGAACATTTTTATTGGACTCGATGGGCTTGAATTATTGAGCAATTTTCTTAAACTCTTTCAGCGCCTGTGCTGCCTGCATTAATAACGCATTAACCTGTAAATGTGATCAATGGATGGAAAATTAATACTTTCAGTGTGCTCGATTAAATTTTCAAGGTGGAGAATAGATTTTCACCTGATTTTCACGCTGGACGCATCGATGACCTCGCCGTCGCAGTTCCAGACGCTGAGCGACGAGCTGCCCAGCTGCGAACGCGGACCCTCGCTCTGCTGCTTCAACTCGCCGCTGTTGGACGCGCGGAATGTGAATTCCCGCGCTCGATATACTTCGACGAACGGTAGATCGTACTTGCAAAAAAAAAAATTCGTTTAATAAGCACCGAAAAACAAAGAATTAGAATTATTAGGAACGACGAAGAAGACGAGAGAAAAAATTCGTTGCGAAGAGCGACTAATTACCACCGTCTTATCCTTGCTGCTGAGCCTGAGGAGCATCCGAATGTTGTTGATGAGCGAGGTGTGCCTGACAAGGATGACGTCGACGCAGCCGTCGCCGATGTGACAGTGCGGACTGAAGCCCATCGGGCTTTTGGAGCAGGCGCAAGACACATTCACGCCGTTCACCATGAAAAATTTGCCGCGCACCGTTAACCATCCTGCAATTGAAACGCAAATTTAATTTTCACATTTTACATACATTTTTATTCTTATTTTTCCGTTTCGTAACTGTAGATTATTTATTATCAAAGAAATTTAATTAATTTAATAGTCAGTTAAAGCAGGAAGTATGTAAAAAGAATTTAATTTATAAAAGAAATTTAAATTAATTTTTAAAAAGGAAGTGATACCGTACAAAGAATCCCCGCCGATGTTGAGAAAATTGCTTTTTTCATTCTGTCTTAATAAAGCCATTTTTTATGCTGCTACCAGCCAGTGATCAATACGTACGCATGTATACATATATAAAGCATGAATGAAGTTCTGAATGGATGAATACAAGGCTTATAAAAAGGTGACGTTTGAAGTTCCAAAAAGATCTGTTTTTTTTTTCTAAATACTAAAAGATAAATTATTCGAAAAAATCTAACTTGTAATTATTTTTACCTAAAATTTATTTTTGAATATTTAATTCTTTAATAAATATACTTAATATTTTCTTAATGTCTGCATCAATCGACACAAAAAACGCTAATTAGATTTCAATCTACTCTAGAAAATTACATATTCTAAAAATCATCTTTTTATTATTTATTGGTTTATAGAAACGATAATCCAATAAATCGTCTCTCGCATTAAACTCCACTGCTTTCACGAAGAATAGAGGATAAATGAGGTTCAAATCTAAAAATACGTTTATCACTGATAGTCAATAAAAAATTGAAGGTCCGCATTTAGCGAGTCACCTCTACAGCCACTGATTAATTCATCGACAATTGATAGCTTCGGAGCTCCTTAATTTCTCTGGCGATCACCCGCGCTACATCCGCACATCGTTCGCGTAACGTCCGGATAAAAAAAAAACATTCATTGTCCTATACTTTTAATTGATCCATTTTTCAAAACGCCACATTTAGCCTCGCGTGTGGGACGAGATTAGACTGTTCGTAGTTCTCGTCCCCTCCTGGCGGTATAATTACCATCGAGCACGAAATTATTGAACCTTTTGTTTTTTTTTTTTTTCGTTCAAGTATCACATTTACGATAGCAACGAGTGCTTTCGCGTATTTTTAGAAGTTCTATAAATACAAAAAATGTAAGTCGAGTCAGTTATGACGCTTATTTGAATCGGAAATCGTCCTTTCTTGGCAAATGCGAGCAGGAAAGAAAAGATTGCTTACTGGAAACGTCTTGAATGGAACTACTGTCTTGTGAGCGCTCGGTACAACGCGAGCAGTTTTTTAAACACCTTTCACAAGACGCCGGATTATTTGATTCTGACAGTAGTACTACTTCCCCTTCGTATCCTTTATTTGCTATGATCTTTTTGAATCCTGTAATTAATAGTAATAATTTTTATTTGCACAATTTTTTTAGTTGTAAATTTATAATATATTTGTATCTTGATATGTAAAGAGTTATTTCTTTTACATTTTAAGATACATTATACTTTTAATAATAAATAAATGAATAAATAAAGTAAATAATTAATTATATCTTAGATTGAATTAATTATATGTAGAGCAATAGTTCATCTTATCTACATATTAAAATAAAAAAAAATTTATATCTTTATGATCTTATCTGTAGAATCATTATAATAAACAGATTGCAGCGAATTTCTAGTAAAATCAATTACTGACTGAGACTGTCATTCTAAAAACTACCATACTTTATAGTAAAAATACATTAAATTTTACTATAAAATACACCAATTGTATCAGAATGACCGTCACTTTTACCATAAAATATACAAATTTTTTACATAAAGTCATTGCGTAACGCTTTCTCAGCCAGTATAATCCGCGAGCATTTCTCTAAGTTTACGAATCTGAAATACAATCTAATCGAATACCGTCTATTCTAATACTCCAATCTTGGCACAATCAACATCTCCCCTCTGAGGATACTGACCAGAATAGTCGTATCTCTGTGGTCCCATCCAGCGGAACTTCTCGCTGTCCCTGATAACGTCCCCCAGGTATCCGTAGCTCAGCATACTGGCGTATATCCTGAGCAGGCTCTTCTCGTTGTGCACGGAGGAGACGTCGAGGCCTGTGGCGTCACCGAAAATAATGTGGATCACCGCAGTCACCACGTCGGTGGTGCCGTGAAGGCTGTAGGCCAGGGTGTCGGTACTGCCGCTGGGGATGACGCCCACGGGGATGCTGGGCTTCGGCAGCAGGGCCTCCGAGTCGTTCAGGTCGATCCGGTGATCTCGCGCCGTGCGGGCTATCAGGCCGTTGAACAACTCGGCGAAGGTTCCGTCTCCGCCTATGCACACTGCCGCCTGAAAAGCAAAATACGTATATTAATTTATTTTTCATTTTTTATTTTATTAATTCAACAGGCTATAAAGCCTTTTACATAACATAACAAAACAAGTTTAATAAGCACAAGCAAATAGATCTCTTAAAAGAACTAATATCAGTGATATTGGAAATATTTTATTATTACTAATTTTGTTTATAGAATTTTACCCACTTTATTATATTTTCTTTGTGATGAGCAGCTTGATCGTATCTTTTTTTTTTAATAAAAACAAATAACAGATAAATAAAAAATCCGAAACACATGATATTAGTTTGTTCTGCAGTGTGAAAATCAATAGTTTCAGATGTGCTTTATGATTACACTAATTTTGTTTATAATTATGTAAGATTTTTCTTAGTGTAGGTAGATGATTTTATAAAATAAATAAATAAATTTAGAAGCCTCGATACACAATTAATTTCTTATCAATAACCGGTAGCTAAAACCGTGAGTCATTGTAGATATTTATATAATTCCCAAAACTCATTAATGATGCATCATTAGTGAAAATCTATGGCAAGCGCGGGTTTTTAAGTATCGCGGAGCAAAAACCGACGTCGAGCCGACTAATGCACCTGCGTTATGCAAGCCAAAGTCGGTTGCAAAATCCGCCGAGTGCAACGCTCACAAATTTCTCTTGAAACTCGAAGGGGAGAAAGAGTAAGTATTCGAGCCTGTACAATCAAATTCGCTCTCTCAACGTTTCTGATGTGTATACCCAGCGATTACTTGAGAACGACTTCGAATTACTCGTCGAGTTTGACGTGCAAATTTCAGGAATACGCGCGGCAATCTCAACGATTATAAGTATACGCTCGAGTTGCGAAATAAAGTTTTAAATAACGCTTATGATTTATATTTAAAACATCGAAATACATAACTGCAAATGCTATTTATTATTAGGTAAGATTTTAAATTACGCTTGCGAATTAATTTTAGTTAAACAATCCAAATTACGCTTATGATTTGCAGTCAAAAAAATCAAAATTTTATATTTTGATGAACGCTGTTTGTTGTGAAGAAGTATTGCGCTGTTTAGTTAAAAAAATTTTAAATATAAATACTATTTAAGTATATAGCCAACCAAGATTTTAAATTACCTAATATGCGTATGTACATTTTATCAGTTGCGAAAAGTACACGTTGAAAAAATTAAAAAAAATTAAGGAATGCGCGAAATATTGCATAACAGAGTTTAAAGCATAGATTCGCATGAGGGTAATAAACGACTATCTACACAATTGCGCAACCGACACTCTTTTGAAGAGTTGCCGAGGTGCTAATGTACTGACATGGTCAAAGTCTATTCACCTCTCTCTCTATCTCTCTTTTTCTTTCCCTTTTTCTAATAACTATTTACAAATTATTTTTATTTTTCGAGCTTGTCCTTACTTTAGCAAAGACTATATAGTAATTTTTAACGTAACTTTTTCTGCGTGGAGGGAATAAAATTTACTTTTCCGCACTTGCATCGAAATGTATTTCCTGTTGCAGAGATCGATAACATAAACTTCATTGATGATTATGGTAAAAAAAATAAATAAACTACAAATGTAAAAAAGACTCCACCCGAAGGAAACAGCTTTACACACACCGATTCTGACGCACGCATTAAATCCGTCTATAAGTAAAGCCCGCGACTCGCTCTACGTAGACACATTCTACCTTTTCTGAACTTGTGGGTTGTACGACGTAAATCCCCGTTAATTCGTTAACGGACTAGTAACCGCTTTATCGACAATTTTCTCGCGTGTTTTTCACGCGGGCCTCGCCTATTAATAGAAACCCTTCGCGCGAAAATGCAATGTAAATCGTCAACAGCGAAATTGAGAGCGAGGCTACGGCGACATTTTTCGGCGGCGAACCCCAACTTACATGGCTGGAGTTAGCGAATACAAAATACTTCCGATCGCTCCGATAAAATCTCCGGGCTCAAGGTTGCGAGCGAAGAAAAAAATGAATTGCAAAGTGGTCCTCGTTTCATCGATATTTTCAATTTAATCGCCGGAGATGCGCATAATAAGGTATAATATACATAAGTCCAATCGATATTTTTAATATAAAGCCGTTCGATTTCGACGGGCCGTGACCCAGATGTCGAATTTCAAGCTCCGCGTGTGCGCCTGTCGTTGTACAATAAAAAAATCGGCGGGAATACATTATGAATTGCTTGAATGCGCTTTTAAAGTGTTCGGAAGCGAGAACTAATTACGCGCGCGTGTCCAGATACGAACAGTTAACACCGGCCAGCTGCGCGTCGGCCGATGCAAATAGACCGACAGCACGTGGCCTCGGCGCAAATACACTCGCGTGCAACGGCCGAATTTTATTTAGATACGCTCGAGTATATACGAGTACGCAGATTTTTACAAAAAAAAATTATATAACGCAACATTCTATACATTATCTGTTCTTGAGGAAAAAAAATATAAAAAGGCGTATGTGTAAATAAACAATTTCTTTTGAGCGCAGTTTTTTACACTGAGAAAAAAGTCTGATAATGTGGCCACAGGCTGGACGCTCAGATAAATAAAATTACCATACACTTCAGTAAAATTTGCCAAAAATATAGAAAATTTGTCTACATACACGAATATTGTACAATAAATTTTGTAACGTTCAAACCTTAAACAGAGTAAACGTGTTTTTAGGTCAACCAATTTGTGTACATTTGCTTCGACTAATTTTTCTTTTCTTTTTTTTTTCTTTTTAACAATGTACACATTATTGTCTTGTAACAACACGAAAGAACAATACACATCCGAGCTTATTTTAATTTTGCACGATCGTTACTTCATCAATAATTGATGACGTGTATAAATTTTTCACTTGCAAAGCGAGTTCTATAATAAGCTGGAACCGCCGAAATAGCTTCCTCCTGAATGTTTGATGCAACCACTTAGAGCCGAAGTGCCGCGCTCGAGGTTAAAGTTTGATGAACTCTCCAAATGAAATTTTTAAACGCTGTCGTTGTACATAACTTTAAATTTTCTTTGTCCTTTTGTTTATTACTGCGCTTACAGAGAAGTAGAAAATACGAAATAAGAAATATTGAAATAGTAATATGTAGTTAATATACAGTCAATCACAAAATAGATACGATTGCAAGTAATAAAAGGAACTTCTTTAAATATTCGATGTTAATTTATCCCGAACGCGAATCGAGACGGGAGGTAAATCGCTCCGAAAGAAAAAAAAATTTCAAGGTACAGAAGTAATAGCCATTGAAAACAACTATTAAAGAATAAAAGATTATACGTTGTGCAACGATGAATTGATATGCGATGTCACGAAACATCCGTTACGCAGGCTATAACTATACATTGAGCGTTAATCTATTTTTTTTTTGTTATTGTTCTTTCGAATAAACACAGTAATAACTTTTCCAACTTTGTACGAGCCAAACGAATGGCTACTATATTTTGCGCGTAAATTATTTATTTATTTATTTATTTATTTATTAAGCATTAAGCGAGCTTAAAATTTTATTATTTAAGGAATTTCGCATAAAATAATTCGGTAGTGTGAAAATTACGTTGGTTTTAACGCCATCGTGCGACGTTGTCCATCGATCAATAACATTTATATTAAACGCGAAAAGAATATCCTCGCCTTATGTTTAACGAAGATTTACGGGCAAAAAACATTCATTTTAAGTAACTATTAATAACGAACAAAAAAAAAGGAATAAATTTTTTTTTTCAGTGACGCACAGTGTTGTCCATTTTGAGCTGAACTGAAAATAACATTGTCAGTATAGAAGAGAAAAAAAAATAATCAGGTCAGACTGCAATTACGCATAATCAAATTTTTCTCCTCTCCAAGTAAACTACTTTATTAGACGCTTTTTACTTTATGCAGGTTATTAAATTAATACCTTTAATTAGGCCACGCTTACAAATAAAATCTTCCTTTCTCTTTATTAAATATATAATATATATTTAATTAAAAATAATATAATGACGATAATAATGCTGATTATTTTTAATAATAAAAAAAAAAATTTTAAATATATATAAATGCCGAGGATGCAAACAATTTCGAAGAAACTTTTACCAGACGCAAAAGTTGAAAGTTCACTAAACACTGCACCGACACAGAAAAAAAGTTCAATTTGTACGCCGAGCCAATCGTGAGCAAAGCGCCGGAGATTGCAGTCGATGATTCAACGTTTTTCCAGCTTGGTCGTTAATTTTTTTTTTCCAAACGGCATCGATTTCGACCGTGAACCAGTCGCCTTTGGCTCGGGCTCCGAAAGGAGATTTGAGCCCCGCGGTCGATGCGGACCTTGATGCCTTTTTTTCTCCTTGCCAACCGACGAAATCGCTTCGAGGATTTCAATCCAAGTTTCACGGCTAAACTTTTTCAAGGCCGCCGATGCTGATATGATATCTCGGATTCATCCCGCTCGAGTATTGCATTGCAATTTCCTTGTATTTTTAATTTTTTTTTTCATCGACCTTTTGCCGGCCCCGACTAATTGCAAAACGCGTTTTTATAATAGTATAAGCATTTTTCGAGGCGTTTTTACGGAAACGAAATCTCAGCATAGGAAAATGTAGAAATCTACTGTACTAAAAATTGCAATATAGTAAAATTGCAGTAATCCAAAAAAGTTTTACTGTAGCTCAAGTAAATTTTATACAAGAAGCCATCGCAATTTTTCCAATAATGAATGGCTAGTTTACGAGAACATAAAACTTCGCATTAACAATTTTTAGTAGAATGTTTTTCTCTTCGTTAGTACATAACGAGCGTTTATTACAATGTAGGCGCTGATACAATTCTCTTACAATTCTCGAGCTTCTTATACATCAATTAGGCCACGCTTTTACAAAATAATTTTTTGTAGCTTCCACTCTATGCAAAAAAGAGAACATTCTCCCTGATATACATACGTCAACGAGAAAAAAAACTTTCCGAGTTACTTAATATCTCCGTTTATTAACTTTCCTCTCGGTCTTGTACATACATACACGTAATTCACACGCCGCTGCACTCGGGCAAAAAGCCAGAATTTAATATCGCGTATCGCGATAAAGGAGAAACTTTCCACTCCCACGCGCTCGCCTCTTTTTTGCTCGCGACGAAAAAAGGAAGGTGAAGCGGCGCTGTGAAAAAAAGTCGAGCCACTTTTACTTTGTTATCCATTCGAAATCGAGACTGTGTATATACCCGTCAGCTGGCGATAAAGTTGAAACTTTAGTCTTTGCTTCAAGAAGAAAAGGCTTACTGGTAGAGGGTCAGACGGTCAGACCTCCGGATCACGGATTTTATACTGTTTTTATGAAAGAATAAATGAATTTATTTATTTATTTCTTCACCGGTGTAAATATGAAAAATTACAAAATACAATTTATTGCACATATTACATTACCAATAAAGTTATCCCGGCTTCTTTCATTTTTATAAATATATTTGAAGCTCGTAAAATAATATATAGAATTGATTTAAGTCAATATGACACAGATGAACGAAATGCGCCATCCGGAGTACTGGCATTACTCTTCTATAGTTAGTAGAGTTTGACGATGACTTAATGATAATTTTTGAAAGACTGAGTATTTACTGTTTACATGGTATATGTAGACAAACGTAAGAGAAGAAGTTAATCAGGCGAGATAGTGATAACAAGTCTTAGTGCCTTATTTACCATCAGAGTATAAAATGGTTAGATCATTAGTGCACATACATCAATTGATATATTTGAAAAACAATGTTATCACAGTCAGAGGATTGTGCGTCAATTTTCAGTGAGTCGCATCTAATTACTTCTAAAGTAGAGATAATTTGAGATAAATTAGTGAGCAGTCTATTCTTTACTCAAATCTTACAAATTTATGCAATTCTCTTTTATCCACTACAAACTAAAAATAAATACTATTCACTCATATAAGATTCCAGGAGTACCTCTTTTCTAATCTCTACTGCTTCAGGGTAATAAACATTTTTACCAAAGATCAAACTGTACGCATTACCAAAATAAGTTTTACATATAATAATGTAAGAACTTCAGATTCACTTCAAAATGACTTAAGAGTTAGCAGTTTCTTCTCTAAAATAAATTCGACTGGATTAAATTGAAGAAAATTATAAAGAGGCTTAGGTACTGACGTGGTAGCTGTCGAGATCACTGGTGTGGAGGACGTCGCGAATGTGACCGGCTCTTTCGGTGATGACGACCTTAGCCTCGACTTCGGCAAGTCCCAGTAATGGCTGCACCTGCTTCTCCCAGATTTGTAGGCCCTTCTTCTTTCCGCCGAAAGGATTGACGAACAGCAGAATCTTTCGTGGACGCTGTGATAGATCTACAAAAAATATTGATTTTATTTTAATATTCATGAACAGATCGGGTCCAACAGCTATTATTTACACGGTAGTATAAAGGAAAGAAAGAAACTAAAAGTGTTTGTGCATAACTAAAAGTAAAAGCGACGAGAATTCTCCGGAATCAAAACAACTTCCTTATCGATTCATAAATTATTCAAAAACCATTTTAGTTATATTTTTTAATAACAGATTTTCAATTTAATGCCTATGTCTGATTTCCATATCAGTCTATAAAATTATAAATATAGTCACTTTTTTAATTGCACAAGGCAGGTATTCAAATTTACTTTATAGATTAATAAAACTTTGTTAAATTGTTGTAGATGTACAAATCATAAAAACGGATTTAAAGAATAAAATTTTGTAGAACATTGAAAAAAACATTTTATGGATCCAATTAAAAATATTTAGTTGAATTAAAAAGTTTTTAGTCTAGTTAAATTAACTAAAACTCAAATTAACTAAAACTTTGTTTGATTGAACTTTACTTGTACTTTTTTAAGTTCAGTTACTTAAATGAAATGATTTTTTAAGAAGAATTTTAATTGGATCTACAAAATTTGTTTTCAGTGTATGCATAAAATGAACCTCGCACTGCAATGAAAACAAAAAATACATCCAGTCTTAATTTCATCCAAGAAGACTAAGAATACAAACAATGATAATTGAATTAGAAACACACGTCTTGCGTGACTGTACTCATACTCTTTTGTCTCAGAAGATAGAACATGGAATCTTTTCTGACTCTTTTGCCAGCGCATTCTTTTTAACGTAAATTTTTCCACACGTGTACTTATTTACGTAACGAATTAATTAATGAAGATTACATTTATCGTCGCGCATCTCTCGACCAGCTCACAAAGACTTAGGTACATCTCATTTGTTATTTTACACTCGACAAGGTGACGATAGACGTCAAGAATACAGAATCTTATTCTCGCAACTAATATTTATGCCTTTCGTGACATTGCTTAAAAATTCATGCTCTAAATGAACGCTATAATATGTATCTTTCCCTAGATATATTTTTATAAATATGTACACCAATATTATAAAAATATGGACTTGTGAATAAAACATTCGACTTGCACAATTACAGCGTAGTGTTCGAACGTTGCCCAAGTTTTTCTTTAATGGGGAGCTCTCGAAATAATATGGACCTTATTTAATAACCGCCTTCGCAGTGCCTCGGGGAGTTTCTCAACAATCCGCGATTATTGCGGACCTGGAAACGGCCATTAATGTAGAGCGAAGGTTGCTAGTAGGTCAGAAGCCGACACTATAGTAACGCGAACCACGTTCTTTTTTTTAACAATTTTCTCGGAGTTTTTATTTTCCCATTGCATAATAAAGCGCCCGGTAGAGTCGACGCTCGCTCAATTTTATTGCTTCACTCGAGTTAACTTACTACCGCTTTATGCATTCGCGCATTTTAATATGCCTATTAGTAAACTAGTAAAAAAAAAAACAAGCGAATCAATCGCGAGGCTAATTAATCACGAGAGAAAAACACGGAAAAGATGACGAGCCAGCGGGGAATCTCAGAATTTGCGAAAACCCATGACTCCGGCAGTTCCGTATCTCCGGATCGATATCAACGACTTCGGAGCCTCGTAAATTCGAAACCGATGGTCGTAGGGGGGCTCCGGTCATGTATCCGACCTTGAACTCTTCATCTCATGAATTACTGATGCGACTGGGCTCCTGAAATGCGGCGTAGATGCGGTGAAAGGAGGCGTAATTTACTCCTAGCCACGGGCCCCAGGCACTGTCTTGAATCTCGTGACAGGACAACGAACATAAAACGATTGTTTCGCTTTACTCAGTGCGGACACGCTAAAAGAAATGCACGCGAGGCTTAATGTATTATTTTTCGTGAATCTTGCAAAAGTCGAGTGTGGATGGCAAGTGGTAAGTTGAAGAGTATAATAAACACTTTTAATATAGTCTATATGAAAGGCAGATTTGAAATAATTATGAGTTCAGAATAGTTCAGTGACCTTTTGAGTGAGCACTGTTCTAATGAATTTTGTTTTTATTTTACATTCAATCGACGAAGTGGAACAAGTAAATTAATGACCCTTTTAATGGATCAGACCAATTTAAGAAGATTACTGTGATACATTGTGTATCGAAAGTTAATTTAACAGACATGCATTAAGTAGATTAGCATTAAGTAGTAATCTCAGGAGGTTTTAGCTTAGATTAAGGATGGAAAATGTGAAACCCTCCAGAAAATTATATAAATAAATTGAACCTACATGATTTTGAATCGACCTACATCACTATAAAATTGAATTAATGAAAAACCGCTAAAAATTAATAAAATAGTCTCTATCAATGATTTACTGTTTAACGGAGCACATTACTAACTTTCATTGGTTTTTTTATTAATTTAAACTCATTGCAAATTACATGAACCAATGACTTTCATGTTGACAAAATATCCGTCGCTTCGTAAAAAAAAGCCAAGGTTCTCTCGCAAAGCTCACGAGACCATAAATCGCCTTCATGAAATTCATTAATTCACCGTTTTAAGTGGGTACATAATTACAAACGCTGCGTCTCGCCTAGAAAGAAAATTATTACGGTTGGAAGCATCGAATAATTGCAATAACATAAAAAGGAAAAATTAATTTTATACTACGCTAAGTAGTAGCACGACACTCACTATTGAGGTAATTCCGAATGGTTTTGACCCAAGAGGTGACCTGTCGAGGGTCGTCGTGGCTCATGGTGACGCTGTGATGGCTCCATTTGTTCTTCGCTCCGCGGGCCGCGTAATGCAGCACAAAACTCGTCGGCAAGGTCGACGGTGAGGCTGGCGACGTCGCCGCCGACTCTTTCTCCTTGCTGATCTTGAAAAATTCCCCGCTGCTCGCACTCGGGATGCGCTCATCTCCATAAGTCGCCGTCAGCACGTCCGTCAGCGACAGTGTCCATCGAGCTGAAACCAAGATAATAAGTATCAACATTTTTTAATAAAAAAAAAATAGTACATTTATTCATATAACAAGATATTCGCTTCGTCTTTTAATTAAACGCTTCGCTTCTTATTTAAACATAAAAAAATTATAAACGCTTATACCATGCGAAAAAAAAAAGAATAATTACAGTAATCGCAAGATATTCATCTCTTACGAAATTTCAACTGCATTAACGAAATTATGAATATTCAACCGATACGTTAAGCTCATTTCTCATTGCATTATGCCTCTGGAAAATCGCGTGACTTTTAAAAACGAGGACCGCAAATTTTTTTTCACTCGGCCCACTGGCCAAGGAGACGACAAGTTAATATAAGTTAAAAGGAAAGAAAAATCGAGAGGAAGATGAAAAAAAGGCCAAATGAACTTGAAGGATCAGACGCGCGCCTGCGCGCAATTTAAATAATCGCCAAGGCCGGAGGCAACCGAGCGTGCATTCACACGATGTTCCTTGATCTTTTCGAAATCTCGGCACGAAGATCGTATAACCATCGCACAGTCTCTTACGCAGAATCGACTTTAAAGGTCAAAGCCTCTGTATAATTTAATCCGCTGGAAAATTTCTGCCGATGCGCTTCTTGCATAGGTACATATATACATCTATATGCTTTACCTCGAGGATATTATCAATTTTTTTATTAATTTTATTTATTTATTATTTCAAACCGATCCTATGATCCATTATAATACAAATTGTATATTATATATTTATACAATTTTATTTAATTATTTTTATATACCTAAGTGTATGCATGTATAATAAGCTACTTTAGTAAAAATATTTATTTGTGTAGGTTTATACACTCAAATTTAATTTATTATAATTAATAAAATAAAAGACGAAAGCGATTTTAATTCATCGTATTTAGAGAAGTACATTAAAAATCTATGTATATTTTTTAATACTATAATATATTTTCTCTGAAATTCATTCAAAAAATTTAAATTTCTAATTTAAAAAAACAAAAATATAAGGTCATTTACATTACACGCAGGTGAATAGAACAAATTATACTATGTAAATCACGTGCAAGTGTGTATAAATTAAAGAAGCCTAAATCGCGTACACATGTCGCAGTAACATTCAACTAATGCTAAACTTGTCTCTTTTTTTTTTCTTAAATATACCTAAATACTCGTCGTTTCATTACCATACCCTGCACAAGCGACGGAGTTTACGCTGCCGTGTTTAAGGAGCTTTTAGGCGACGCTTCAATTCGTTACAAAGTCGGGGAAGCCGATACTTTAGTTCGTGTAAAAAAAAAGGAACGTGCCTTCCGCTGCCGGGATACGTGAGCCGAAGCGCCAATGTTTGCGCGGACATACTCCGGTAAAAAGTTTTTTTTTCCTCGAGATTCGATACTGCGGGCTTGTTTTGTTCTTCCCGCGGAAGGACAACTTGGTACTTGCACTTTTTACGGCAAATTTTATACTAATTTTGTATTAACATCTGAAAATGAAAAAAAAATTAAATAAATAATAAATGATTGTTATCACTGTTGTTATAATAAATGATTAAACTTTTTTTTAATTAAAATGTGACTTAATTATTGAAGTGCTACTTCCTTTATTTATAATATTATAGTAAAGCAACACTCCAATTAAAAACGAATGAGATAAATAAGAATTTTTATTACATTTACTGTTAATAACCGACTATTTTTTTCTATAAAAATGTAGCTTAATAAATAAAATACACAGTAGCAGCACAGTACTCCAAAAAAGTGTATAATCTTAAAAAAAAACAACAAAATTTGGAAAAATACTTTATATTAAACAAATTTAAAATGACAAAAAAAAGATTTTTTACAACATGAATGGTAAGCACACACGTCGATGTATAAAGATACCAAGCGAAATTTTCGGTTTGCTCGCATATTTCAGCAGTGTAAGCTCCATCCGGCCGCGAAAGATAAGTCCCGGCGCGGGGATATAATAATTTTTTGCGTCCGTCATCGGAAAACAAAAAAATTTTCCACACACGCGTAATGAAGATATCTCGCGAGATCCGCAGAAAAACTATCATTACGGACGGCACGCCGCGTTTGACGCTAATGAAATTTTGCAATTTCAGCGTTTCCGAGGATAGACGTCGCGGCTTTTGCGTCCGCATTGTGAAATAATTCACCGACTGCGGGCGCAGAATTGATATCTGGAAAATAGAAAGGCGAATTTTATTGTGATGTTTTTTTTATTCAAACATGTTCGAGTGGACCGTCGGAGAGTATCGCAGAACGCAGAAATTTAAATTTATTTTCGATAGCGTCGATATTAACAAAAAAAAATGCTCATTATCTTTATCAAGCGGAATTTATATCATTAACTGACAAATTCGGGGGACAAGAGCATCGCGTGTTTCGCAAGCCTAATCTGTCCGGGTAACACTTAATGGCTCGCTTCCGTATTAGCATGACGCCGCGAGAGGCAGAAAAAGCGAGCCTTGCGTCAATCGAAGTGGCATTCGTAAATACAAGCTATGCGCGAGTTCCGTCGGATTTTCAGCTGCGAAAATAATCCGCACGGCTGATCGGACTCTTTGTTTCCCCAAAGCGTCGCTCTTTCACTCAATTAGATATTTATCCCTCTCTCTGATAGTCTTCTACACACAAAAACTTATTTTTTTAAGATTATTTTAACAATTTTTTTTGTTCAATTTAGAAAAAATAAATTAAATTTATTGAATTTCTAATCAGTTGCAGAAGGTATAAGAAAGTGATACCGCGGGCACCGACGCTCTTCGCTCCTACACACACGCACACCTGAACAAAAGAAAGTAACCGTTATTGACCTCGATCTTACATCCCTCACTGATTCTGGAAAGTCACGAAGGTAAACACAGACGCCTAGAATTTTGGAGTAGAGCTAAAAAGGCGACACTCGAGAGTGTCCACGCATAATTTACAAAAAAAAAAAAAGGAAAGGAAGCAGTCCAGCGCAGAACGCCTGAACCAACGAGAAAATCGTAAAAGTGCACGGACTCGTGTATACAAAGGTACGCTTAGCCGCGTAATGACCTCGATCTACTCTTTCTCTTATACCGGCTCGGACAAAGGAAATTAATGTGAAGTGTAGAGAAACGATCGGAACGAACGAATGAAAAAAAAAATCTTTTTTTTTTCGTATTTCGCATGAATATGAATATTTTAGCGTTTTAAGTGTACCCTCAAGTCGATCGCTGACATGCAAACATATTTTTGGAGCTAAGAGTGACGCACAGTGTCCTCTCGCTTTCTATAATTGTATATGTACCTTTCAGCGCGATTTTTACAATTGTAAATATTTTACTCGATTATTTAAACAAATTAAATAGGACACCAATATTTTTAAAAAACTATAAGTTTAATATCCACGCATTGTAAGTCAATTTTTATCGATTGCAGACCTACTATTATTATTATAATTATTATCAAATAGGCTAAATATGTTTCTTTACAAAATTCCTTTAAGGAAATATTAATAAACGCAGATTATTAACCCTATTATTATTAGCATTGCATGTATACGTAATAATTGTTAAATATTATAAGATTTTCGAAGGATGTGGTCAGTGTATAAAAGCATCGAATTGAACAAACGGAATAAATTATAATTAGCTGCAAAAAATCCAGCGGTTTCATGGCATAAGACGAAACACACGTGCGGCTTGTTATAGTGGCCTTTATTCGCGCGCTGCACGTGTGCATCCAGCGCATACAGCCGCCACGGTATATTTAAAGCCAGTCGCAGAGCACGCGAACTTTCTAATTGTCTCAAGATTTCGGTACGCTCTGTCGGTACTTACTCTTGCGTATCTCACGTTTTTCGCGACAAATATACAAAATATAAGAAGTTAAAAATCTTTATTACATCCCTTGTTTATCAAAATTTGTTATTTAAACGAATGACTTTATTACCAAATTTATTACTCGTCGATGACCTAATTTGAATTTTGGCAAATACGGCGAATCGTGTACGTGCGATAAGTATTCGACGTAACATCGAAAAATATTATGTGTGCATACAAAGCGCATAAATTTTATAAGAAATATTAGTGGCTAATCCATTGATACGATGTACAGTCAGTCTCCGCGTCACAGTTGAATAGTCCTGTATCTAAACGAAAGTGGTTCTGGATTGTCCAACCTCTTCGCGCTCATCCTATAAATCGAGGAATACAATACCCTAATCATTAATATTTTTTTTAACAAGAAATAAAGTTGAATTAGTGACAAAATTACTACAATTAGCGAAATTAAAAATCCATTAAAAATTAGTGACATCTCCATTATTTAGTGATTAGTGGAGCGGTTTCCAATAATTTTAGTTAATCTTCACTAATTTAACTGAAGAAGGTATACATTCTATTAGCTAATAAATTAATATAAAAATAATTTTTAGTAATTTCTTTTAAACGCAACCGAAAGTGAAAAAGTAGAACTAAATAACAAATTTGTTTACGCGTCCCGTTCTAAGTACTCTGATGCTAATAATAATAAATTTTTTACATTTGCATTAATGGTAGAATTCATTAGCCATTACTCTGAAAATGCAGTTTAAAATTTGATAAAAAGGTATACACAAACGTCTGGTGATTTTACTAAGTACATAAGCGTCGGTACCTATGCACTACTTCATTCTCGTCGAGATAAGATAAAAATCGCAAATACGGAGTTTTTTTTTCGTTCGCAAATTTGAATAAAAAATGTTCTACTAATAATTTTTCTTACAGATGAGAAAGAGTGTTACCTACACTGCTAATGCAACAAACTTGTTTGTTATCATACAATAAACTTTTCACAATTTTTAGACTAAATTGAAAAAAAAATTTTTTAACATTTAAAATCATTCTTAAATTTAGTACAATGACTGAATATTGAATCCAGTGCAACGAAAATTGTCTTCGAAGAATGTACCGAAAAAAAAATATCGAAGCTCCGTGATCAAAATTCAAAACTTCCCTGAGACACCGTCGACCCGGTATTATCCAGATCAAGTCGCCTCAAGCAAACACGAATTCAAAGCTTCCTTTTTCCCTCGTCTAAGCATCTCTCTCTCTCTCTCTCTCTCTCTCTCTCTCTCTCTCTCTCTCTCTCTCTCTCTCTCTCTCTCTCTCTCTCT
>JAWWEN010030284.1:0-15644 GCA_035582955.1 Sycophila texana | reverse complement strand
TATATATATACAAGTGTCGCCGAGCGACGGGTCTGTCATTAGCCGCGGGGACGTCGCGCGGGGCATGAATTAATTACGCGCGGCGACTTCCGCGGCGGAAGGGTCGAGGAGACACGAATGCCTGGGAAACGAGCCGCGGCCTCCATTCCGATGAGCTGCGCGCGGCGTTGAACTCACTGCGACGTGGAGGACAGTCCCGTGGCGCGCTTGCGGTAAAGGCGAATTTTCCCGGGGATCGAGACTCTTGATTGTCAAATCATGTTAATAATTACATTTATTTAATAATACATTGGTTTTATTAATGTTAAATTAATTTAAATAAATTAAAGTGGCACACCGATTTTAATTAATTAAAAAACCAATGAGCATTATTTTTATTTTTTATAAAAATGTTTGATGATTATCGGGTGATGTTCAACTTGGTCTTAGCATATGAATCTATTCGTGAACTTTTTAGAAATTTATAAGCTGGTTTTATATATATTTTTTTCATATTCTTTTTTAATTTATATTTTCGAAAAATATTTAATTTTCATGTTCAGCTGTACGTTATATGCGTTTGTGAAATTTAATTCGTTGTCGTTTACTGGAAACGTTGTTAAGTCTTCCACGGCGCAAAAATAATCAATTATTGTACGAAACATAATTGAAATAATTAAGAAGTATTAATAGAGAACATGAAATTACGAGAGAACCCGTAAACATATGTTTTAAATCCCTGTAAAGTCCGCATTTTCGTAAGACAGCTATGGAATCTTTTACGTGTCTTTAAAATGTAATGTACCTTTTTGCGTGGCTATCGTCATGATTTCCCGAAAAGTTTCATTTCGTCAAATGCGCGAAATAAAAAAAGTGGAAAATTGAAGTAAAGATATAATGTAAACTCGATTTTACTTAATATTACGAACTATTTAAAAATTTGCATAAACGCTTTCCAACGACGAATTTAAAAAATCATGCTATTATTAACACTTGTAATTATAATACTTATATAAAAAAGGTAATCACTGCGTGATTATAGCTATAATAAATGACTGGCAAAGTAGCTTTCTCGCCGAAGCGTCGTACTGTTTTTTAAATTCATAAAAATCATCTAAAAATCTGCATAAAATTATCTGAAAGCCATATGAAAATCATACTGAAACGTCAGATTCTTTTCAGAATTTTGCAAGCGTCAAAAGCGATCGAATAGAAAGAAACAGAGACAGAGAGAAAAAAAGGGTAAAACTTGAAAGACGCTCATTCGCGCAAGTCGGAAAGCACCGTTCTAGCCGATAATAATTCGATCGCAAAAAAGACATTAAATCGAGCGTGTGCGCGCCCATAGACATTCGCATTCCTCCTCGCCCGTAAACCTATTGGGAAAGGCCGGCTCTCCTCCGTAACGAGCGCCGCCGTCGCCGGCTCGAATTACAAATTCAAATGAGCCCGCGCGGGGCGTCAGATCGAAGAGACTTTGGAAAAAAGGGAGGGAGGGAGAGCGAGTAAGCCGAGTAACTCAAAAATAAAAAAAAATAAAAAAATTGAGCGAGCGGCTTATTAAAAGCAAGAAGGGAGGCGCGGCAGAAGCACCCCGCGCGTGCTACCATGCGATTTTGTGCTTGCGCGTGTCAATGAACGGCGCAGCAGGCATGCGCGGAAAGTGCATATATAATCCTACGGCGGCGTTGAACAATGCCCGCGTTGCTTTATGCCGCGACGTGGACTTCATGGGAACGTGACACTGCCGGCGTTAATGCTCGGCTATGGCACTTGTGATTATCGAATTGAATGGACGATTGAATTGATAGGAGAGCGTAAAGTGAGCAGTGCAGCCTGGAAAATTGTTCTTTTTTTTTCAGTACACTGTTAAAAATGTCCTGGATTTTTATGTTAATCATTTCAGCATTAAAATTAATGTACCTGTAACAAATTAGAGTATTTATGTCACAGACTTTAAAATATATCTGGGAATTATTTTAGTTTTTAAATAATGAAGAAAATATCGATTTCGGTATTGCAGATTCCTATAACTATAGGATTTACATCCTGTTAAATGTGGATATTTCTGACAGTGTATGGTAGTAAGTGCTGTCTGCTGAAAACGTCCTAGTACACAGAGTATTTCAAATTTGAATAATCAAAAAAAGGCTATGTTTTTTTATTTCATTAATAAATTAAAAAATAAAATATTCATTAAGTTTTAAAAATTTTGAAATTTTCTATAAGGTTTCTTATTTGAATTATATATGAGGGTATACTGTTTTGATTAAAAAAAAATTTTTTGAGCGTTACAGAAGCGCGGGAATTGGGCTAATTAATATCGAAATTCGCCGAGGTTGAAGTTTATTTGAGTATCCCTGTTGTAACACTTTTTACAATCACAAAATCCAATTCATGTGCCATCAACCATTTCACCTGTCCGAATTTGATTTGTTTATGTAAGGACAGACTTTCGTCACTTGGCGCGAACTCCAGTTTCCTCGTGCCTAATGCTAAGTTTTGTCTATTACGAGAACGATCCATTGATTCCTTTGCATTGAGATATTTGCGAAACGCCTCCGGGAGAAATTTGAACGAGGTCGCACATCCGCCACTCGATGTGTACATATCAAACTCTACGGGAATTTTATAGCGCAGGGTCCTAAAAATTTCACGCGGCTAGAAAAAAATGTATATATACGCTCCGCGGGACTTTCCCCGGCCATACTACATTTTAAAACAATGATCCCCTTAATTCGTTTCCTGGTTTAACGGCTAGAGGTTTTTTTGCCTAAACGTCCATTTGTTCGAGCTTTCAGTGAAGATTTTATCGGTCAAGATTTACGATTCAACAGAAGGTAACGAGCCTTCGGACATGTATACCATTGTATTACTACAATTAAGACTAAATCATCTGACAATGAGTGATTCGGAAAATGCGCACCGTGAGTTTGCCTTAATTATGAACCATAAATTTATTTTGCTTATTCATGAAATTCCTGCGTACGCACTTTCTTAAATTTAATTTTTCTTTTTAATTTTGTCGATGACTGATTTACACGAATTTCACCTCGAAAGAACATGATAATTGACTCTTGCATCTATAAAATATGATATTTAAAAAAAAATTTCTGAAGTAAGTTTTATATACATAACAAGTATCGATAAAATAATCTTAACAGAAAATTATTTTTGAATCTGATTAATTAAATTTAATAGGAAAGTAAATTAATGCCTATATACCGGACGATAATCGGTATCCAATTTGGAAAACTACCATAATCCCTAAGTATAATTGACTAGCCAGTATCTCGATCCGCCCAGGATGTATGCTCAAGTGTAATCATACAAAAGCTAACGAGGCATCCTGCGCCGATGTCGGGAGCCCATTAAGGCCTTATTAAACGAAATTGAAGGAAAGGTCGGGCGTGCCATTGGGAGTCGGTAAAAACTACGGCGGTTTTCATCGCTTAGCTTCCCGATGGTACCTGGGAGTTTGCCTTCTTTCTGCCGGGCCGTGCGCCACGAACTTCCTTAAAGGCGCAAAGTGTGCCAGCTGATCTCTCCGGCGTGCGTAATGCCCGAGCTAATGAATCGTTGACCGCGCGCCGATTTTCGAAGCCGATTCGCCGGATTCCGCCAACTTTCCACTCCGGGAGTGCTGCGCGTGCGCGCCTCGCGCAAAGGTCGTCGACGCGCCTCTCCCGTACTCTCGGTATTTTATGAAACCGACGAAATTTAGAGTAGATTCCGTACTCTTGGCATTTGACGAAATCGACGAAATTTAGAGTAGATTCCGTACTCTTGGCGTTTGATGAAATCGACGAAATTTAGAGTAGATGATCCCGTACTCACGGTATTTGACGAAATCGACAAAAGTTAGAGTAGAAAAGAATAGTTGTTTGAATTGTTCTAAATATAAGAATATTTATAGTATTTAAAATTTGATAATCTGGCTAAAAATGTTCCTTGTTCCGAAAAATCTCTTGGAAGATTTTCGGGTATAACAAGAAGAATATTGTTTTTTTAAATCGAATGTTGGATTTTTTTTCCCTTTGTCTTTGCAAAAAAGAAGTTCAAACTAACTTTCTCAATTCATTTGATCAATTACAATCAGTTGAAAGAATTACAGTTACTTTAAAATTGTAATAAAAATATTGCACTTAATCATATCACAGTCTTTTCCTGAAAAATAAACCTACGTAAATAAAAATAAATAAAAATGTTGTATCAGAGAAAAAAGGTTTTAAAATTATTAGATAAAAATACAAATTGAAAATCGAACTATTCAGGTCAATAAATAAAATATATATATACACTGAAAAAAAATTGGGTAATTTTAAATAAATATTTATTTCAATAGTACTTGTTAAATATTTCTCTAAAACTAAATGAATTTATTTGTTTAAAAAAAATAATTACTTAATTCAAAAAAATATTTAACAAGTACTATTGAAATAAATATTTACTTAAAATTACCAAATGTTTCTCTCGGTGTAAATTTAAAATCAATACACTGCAGAATAATAAATAAACAAATACACAAATAAATTTAAATTTATCACATGTCATCCTGTAAAAGTGAATATTAGGCAAGGGAATACCTTCCTTAAAGATAGCTTCAACCTGTTAAGAGAAGAAAGATTTCTTAATTCATCAGATAAAGAGTTCCAAAACTGCGTACCTCTATATCTTCGAATAAAAATTTATTTGTAATTTATTTATTTATTCGAAATTATTCAAAATAAAATTTATTTAAAAATTCATTTGAATTCAAAAAAGGTATACTTATATACACGTCTCCACTAAAGTCTCCAATTAAAAAGAAAAGGAAGAAGGTAATGAAATGAAAGATAAAAGCTTGATAAGAGGAAGCTCAGTTGAAAAGAGAGCGAAAATTGGCGCTGAATGGGGAATCCGGGCTAAAACGGTACTCGCGATGCTCCAGGCTACGGTGAGGATGTGGAAATCCTCAATTGGAATTCTGACTCGCGCACGCATACACATACACACGCAGGCGCGCGGACGCTCACGTACAGCCACGTGTAAAAAATCACGCACACTGGGGCACGTGCACACGTACACACAGGCGTTTAAACGTATATGTACTATAGACATTAAACGTCCGGGCTTGAACCTGGTCACGGCTGAATGTGCCTGATCCTGTTTGTCGATTATGACGCTATATCGGGCTTTTTCATCAATGGGCCCAGTGCCGACGATTAAAAAGGGGGCGGCGGCAGAGAAGGTGTACTCCGAGGGACGACAAAGTCGAGCCTCCGTCAAGTGTACGATCGGAAAGGATCACAGTTAAAAATTCTGTGCTTTCTACATTCCGATATAAAATCACAAAAAATATTTCTTTCGTTTACTCTATTTTATATTTTTGTGTATACCTAAATTTGGATTTCTATTTTATGGTTTTGTACTCTACTGTATATTTTGCTACAAATACTTTTTGGCCCGTTTAATGTTATTATAAGTAAATAACAAATAAATTAAATTTTATTGCATTATAGAAAAAACATTTTGAGTATAGTTTTCTGAAGCAATTAAAATAAAAAACAATCTTTATTTAGTTTATTATAGGTAATACAGCAATTTTATATTTTGTTATTATTCGTTCAATTTACGTAAAAAAAGTGTTACGTAAACAAGTGTTTAAAATTGAACAAATTTTTAAAAAGGCAGGTGAACGATCGGATAGTAGGCGAAGGGTTCGAGGGAAAGAATGATGGATGCGAAACGCAAGGGACGAAGTATATACATGTATATATACTATGGGAAAGAGACAGCCGCTCCGATGGCGCAGAGCATGAGTACATCCGTTGTATAATTGAAACGTGGTATTTTTTTTTAATTATATATAAATAACATGCGATAGGAAAATTGATTAAGCTGATCGGAGGAAAAGTGTAAAGCTTCATATAGCCCGTAATCGTTTGCTAATCGCTAAAGGTATATAGAACGATAATGGCGGTGGGATAAGAGGCCGTAGAATAATTCCTCGAGTGAATCGTAAAAAAGTTTTATGCCCGGTCAGTTTTGCAATTTGTTGTTACATATAGACATTAGAAAAATGTTGCGCTGTAAAAGAAAAAAAACGGTTTCGACACTTTTAGTTTTAGAGTCACGATATTAGCGCTCTAATTCTCTATAAGTCCCGCGCATTGTATAACCCGCAGAAATTAAAAAGTATAATTTCGTTACAGTTTTATACGCTTAGAGAGTAATGCGCGGCGGGACTTTGACGCTGCGCCGCTCTTCGCGCAACGCAACCGCAAAAAGCAAAAGTTCCCAGGATTTTTCAGGGAAAAATATATGCAAAATTACAGCACGCGCCGTGCAAACAAAAGTTGAACGAGTCTTGCAAACGAAAGAAACATTTCGACCACATAAAAGTTGACAAAAATCGCTCATTGAATATGTCACGCTTTGCTACTTTGTGATCAATATATATCTACACCAGGAGTGTGGACTGGCATGAGACCAAGAGAAGACGAGATTTATTAAGTCTTTTCTTGATACTTCTGATCTTTTCTTAGCTGCCACTTTATTCGTAAAAATGTAAGGAAAAAAGATTTTCGAAAATTATTGTCCTCTTTTAAAAAAATAATGGCAGGATGTTGTGAAACGTTTTAAAACGCAATTTTTTATTGACGCACGGATATATCCGGTTAAATGGCGCTAAATTTAAAAACCGAACCTCAAAATTACGAACAAAAAATATGGACGCGCGAAGCGAATGGATTTTGCTAGTTTAAACAAAAAACAGTAATTAAAAATCTACAGAAAATATTTGAATGATATTACAGAAAAAATTAATTAAAATTACTATATATAATATAAATATAAATTACACCATTTATTCCCTTTAAAAGTATCGATCCGCCGACAAAATAATAAATAATACATAAATAAATAAGAATGATAAGAAAAGACCAAGAATAGTCTCCAATCTCGTGCAGCCCTACTAGGAGTGAATCACACTCGGAAAATTTTCATTCAGCAGGACTTCAGCGCGGGTACCGGGACCGTAACGGTACACACTCGCTCGACTGCGGGCGACACAATGCTCGCGATAAGAGAGACAGTCGTCCGCGCGAAAAAAAGCCGCTTGGCGGCAGAATCGGCGCGCAATTATCATCCGCGACCCAGTGACCGAGATGTGCCGGGCTGAATTCGGCGCGCCTCCGACGACGACGGGGCAGCCGTATATGCGCGCACAGGAATTCCGTTCCCACGGAAAGACAGAGAAAGAGAGAGAGAGAGAGAGAGAGAGAGAGAGAGGGGGGGGGGGGGTGCCTTCGAGGTGAGTGCAATTTTCGAGTCGCGAATCCGTCTTTTCCTTTCTCTGTTGTACCGATGTTACATTGCCGGGGAAGGCACTTATGTGGATATTAATTCGTTTCGAATTAGTAATTGTTGTTTGCACAATGGTTAAACGCGCGGTTGTAAATCCATTGCGTACGTTTGTGGGTGGAAAATTGTATATTATTATTAACAATTTCCCTTTACGCACTTTTTTGTATGCTGTTCTACTTTAGTAATTATTAATTTATTACACTGAACAAAAATTAGTAGTTTTGACTAAATAATTTCTTTCTATCAACTAAATTTTTTTTTTAAATTACTAAAATTCAACGATATCAAAGAAAAATATGTTTAGTTGATTAATCAGATAGTTTAGTAAGTATAATCAAAGAAATTAATTAATAGGCACCCTTTGAAAATATATTTATTTGAAACTACTAATTATTTATATTTCAGTTTACATTCTTCTTCATAATAAAAAAAAAAAATAATATATACTGAAGCGACAAATCTCGTGAGATACCTCGACTATAATCTTTAGCTAAAATTTATGACCTTTCAAATAAAATGAATATCACAGCAATTAAAACTTCCCCTCATCTAATTAAAATATTAAAACCACATATTTTGCGGCTCGAAATCTCACGAACTAGGGCTTATTACAGCGCAAATATAAAAAAATAATTAAATTCAAATGCGATTTTTTTCCCTCCCAATCAACGGCTCATTAGAGTCCAAAGTGGCAGATAAACAAGACGTTAAGGTCCTTATTAAGCCGTACTCCGCCAAGTACTCGGAAAACGCGCGCATGTAATCCTTCCTATACCTATATATACCCGCGGCGCCTTTCCCCGCGCCCTGCAGTCGTGGGTGATGAATGTGCGAGGCCATTAAAAAGCGCCGCTGCCCGCCGAGACATATCTTTTGCATAAATTTCATTACAACATTTTTCAGGTTAAACTTTAAGTATAATTTAATAAAACAGCTGTTTACAAATTCCACTTTTTTTTGCTACTTTTGCTATAACTATTATTTTTTTTATAGTTTTATTAGTTCTTAGCTTTTAATTTCTTAATTTAACTGTATAGGAACTATATTACGCATATAGTCCGCTGAATAATTATTATATAAATAAACAAAGAAGTATATTTTGTTGGACTATGAGCGCCGTATTTGTCCTCCGTGTGATGTGACCCTTCGCCGGCGCCAAGACGTGCGCCTTTAAAGTGCCGGCGTCGACCGTAACGAGGATGAACCGCTCGCCTCCGCTCGATCTCGCAATATTTCACGCCGGCGTTGCGCACATATTCCCCGCTTGAGAAAGCTCGAGGAAATCGATTTTTTTACGACACTTTAAAACTGCTAGTTTTAACTGGCTTCCTTAATTTTACGGTCGATCCCGCCGAGCGCGGCCCAAGTTCAAGTGCGAAAGGCGCGCGCGTGAACCTGCCGACCGTTGTGCCCACCTCGGGCGCGGAAACTGCCTCTTGTTCTTTTTTCTCTCACACTTTACTTGGGTAAGTGCTCCGCGGTACTGCAGAGGCGCACTGGTGATCCGACGGAAGTGTCGGCGCGGCTGAAATTTGCGCATTGCTCGGGAGAAAACGCACGACAGCGGCGGGAAGGGAAATAGGGAAAGGCGCCCGATGGATATTTACGGGTAAATGTATGTGCTACGGATATATGTAAAACGGACTTTTATAGTTAAAGGTGCATGCGAATAAATACTAGGCGTGAAAAAGTTAACAGTTAGACTGATATCCGGTATTTTGCACTTCTTATGTATCATTCAAGCGATGTGGGAATACTCACCTTGTATAATTAATAATTTATTTATAACCGTTAATTTATTATTTTGTCCTCCCTTATATAAATTTTTATTTATTGCACTGAATGTAATTTATTAGCGTGAATGGAGTGTGAAAGAATGATCCTTTTGTTTAGTCCTTTTTAATATTATTTTTATTTTTTGTCTTAACTGACGAGAATAGTATGTTTTGCAAACTCTTTAATCTAATCGTTTTTAATTTACTTACTGTGATATTACTCTTACTAGGAGAGTACCAGACCTCCGGATCACGGATTTTGTTGAAACTTTGAGGACTGTTTTCTTATATGAAAATATGAAGAAAGCCAGATTATTAGAGTCTAACGCTCAAAATTTTTGGCACAGTAGCCTCCTAAAGTTATTTTTCTCTAAAACTCTAATAAGTCTGCTCCCATAAGGCCTAGAGAGTCACTCAAAAAATCAATCGAAAGAAGAGAAAACGACCAACATTTTGAGAATTTTTGCGTTAAAAAATCTTTGTCGTTATTTTCTGTACCCACATATTAAATTGTACATAATTTTTGAACCAACAAAGATATTTTAACGCAAAAACTCTCTAATTGTTGGTCGTTCTCTCTTCGATTGATTTTTCGAGTGACCCTCTAGGCCTTATGGGAGCAGTGCAGACTTATCGTCAAATAATGAAATACAACGTTTTAGAGAAAAATAACTTTAGGAGACTACTGTGCCAAAAATTTTGAACGCTCGACCTTAATAATCTGGCTTTCTTCATATTTTCATATAAGAAAACAGTCCTCAAAGTTTCAACAAAATCCGTGACCCGTAGGTCTGGTACTCTCCTAGTTAGTGATATGACCTATACTTTTTAGTATTATTTATTTAATCAATTGACTGCGATTTCACATAAACGCAATCTATTTTATAGTAATTTTAAAATGGATGTGAAATCCGTACTTTATACTTGTGTGAAATATATATAAAAGATGAGTGCCTACTATGCAATAGCCACATTCTCGGGTATTCACCGTCCACACGCATCGCGTAAGAACCACCCCAAAAGCAAGCGAATTTTGATATTTCCGTGGCGTTAGGCATGCACTCACGACGACAGATTACACCACCAGTATATACATTTAAATCCACACGGCAAATTAACTCCCGAAATGGAACGTAACGCATTAAGCAGCGCACTCGGCAACCGCAGCTCCTCGCTCCCTCTTCATTACACCCCTCGCTCGCTGAATCCGCCGACCCTAACTCTGCAGGCACTGCGCGCCTTAAAGACTCCCATTCCCACGCGCTGATCCCTCCTCCCGCCCGCGAGTGGCGCCTTTTTTCGCATCTCGCATTGTGCGCATGCACGAGCCTCGCGGTGACTGATGCCTCAAATTATGGGTGGGATTACTGCAGATGGAGGATGGGCGCAGGTTTAATCCGAGTGCTCGTGTGCGCGCTGAATTGCGAAAGAGCCCGCGCGTAAGGCTACCGCATATAATCACCATCTTCTGCTGTGGCTCTACTCCCCTCCTCCTCCTCCCTCATTTTTTTTTCTTTTTCTTTTTTTTTTTTGCTGATACTTTCTAAGGAGTCGCGCGAGTGTGTTTAGAGCTGTGTCCCGAGATAATTGTCTCTCGGGCTGACCTTGAAATGAAAATTGAGGGTTTAGGGGCACCGGCTTTTAAGGAGCAAACGGATAAACGTTCTGTTTGCCTCGGTGCGTAATCCAGCTATTATGGACGGCCACTCGCTTATTTGCGTATACACTTCGGGTTGTGGTATTAATTTTCGTTGTTAAATTTAATTGACATAATTCTTACTTTGCGTACTTATATGGTATATAATTTGGATTGTAGTGTTCCTTTTTTATGGTTCGGTTAATTGATAATTGCATTTTTACAGTAGACAATGGATATCGTTGAAAAATAAATTAATTAATTCGGCTACTTCGAATTGTAATGTTCTTTTTTTTTGTTCGATTTAACTCTAATTCTTGTTGTTTATGTACACTCGATCCACTTGCCTTCTCGTCGCTTTTTTGAACTCACTCTCACGCCCTCTAACCAAATCCTGGTTCGATTTAATTGATAACTGCATTTTTTTACAGTGAAAAATGGATATTGTTGGAAAATAAATGAGAATCGATATTGGATTAGTTTTAAACGACTATCTTCTCAGGGACTATAGCGCGTGAGTAGGTAAAAGTTGGATAGTTTGCTTCGTTTTTTTCGGCACTAAAATTTTAAAAGTGTAATAAAAAAAAGTACGCGCTATCGGTAAACTAACTGCGTTTATTGCTAAATGATTGTCGTACTAGCCTTCGAACTTTTACCGGCCTATGTGAATGGTGGCAGCAGGCAAGGGCGAGAACGATTACCGTACCTTAAGTACTCTACTCTTCCCTATTATTAACATTTCTAGGACACCCATATTGACGGTTAGGTGGAAAAATGTATCCATTAAAATTTTGCTTCGAAAATTTGTTAATCCATATTTTGCTTGGAATAGGTGCTAATTTGCTTAAATATGTACATTATTTTTACTCTCTGTCAGTACACGAAAATTTTACTGTTGTCTGTATACGCAATGAAAAATTTACATAGAGAAAAAATAGAAAATGATTTCCTAATTAAATATCAACGATAAGTTCTATTCTATTCAATACAATATAATTTAATTTTTCCAATCTAAAATAAATTTTAATCCTAATATTCATAACAATACTCCATTTCCCTAAAAAGCCTTCGAAATCAATGTTCTCAATTCTCGATTTTCGCAATTATAAAGAGTCTCACGTAGATCTCATCGCAGGCAACGATCTCATCCAGAAAGGAAAACAATTGAAATTACAATGTACCCGAGCAGTAAAGCCTTCCACCGATGCAGAAAACAACTCCATTTTCGAGCTACCGCTTTCCGCGCGTGACATTGAGCGTCGCTGGTATGTCAATGGCAGGTCACGGTCCGCGTTCGCGGGAGAGTCCCTCGAGCTCCTCCAGAAAATCCGTGCCGGATGTGCCGCGTCGCCTCGTGTGGCGTGCAGCGCAACGCGCCGGGACCGCCCATATCCGACGCATTAGTGCGCGCACAATGAGGAGCTTTCTTGCGGCGCTCGACGAAAGCACGTCGCTTCTTGCGTCTGCCCGATATCTCCGATCGAGTCGCCGGCGCGCACAAAGGCCACTGCTCGCGAATATTTCCTACTCCTCGCGCTCAGCCTAAATTCGCCGGCTAATGAGGCCGGCGTTTTTGCGCCACTGGCGGATGCGATGTGATACTAAGTTTGGCGTTGAGAAGTAGGCGTATTGTCTAAAGTGTCATTGATCCTGAACACGTGCGAAGTTTGAAGTGTTCTTCCTACTGTGAATGATTTTTTTTTCTTTTTTTTTCTTCGTGATTGTCTTTGTGTTGAGACATTTAATTAGGTGAAAAAAAGTGTTCTAGATTGTCACCAGCGCATGGAAATCGTGTATTGTTAATGCAAAAGAATTAAAATTTCATTGTTAATTTTTTTTTTTTAATTCTAATTTATGGATTAGAGAAGAGACCACCTCTGTGGAAGAGAGTTTTGTAACTTTTTTTATACGATTTAACGTTGAGTAAAAACCAAAACCAAAACTGGAGGCATAAGTTTTCTCATGGATTGGTCAATGATCTTTAATATTATACACACTAAGTGTCTGAAGTTAAATAATGTTCTATTTCTTCAGAAGCCATATAATCCAATGAAGTATTTTGAATACTATGTAAATCTAAAAAATGTTACTACAATATTTAGTAATTTTTAGTAGAATTTTCAGTAATATTTCTTTTATAATTATTTATCTACTTTTTTTCTATTTTATTTAACGGAATTTTCCTTACATTCATAAAACTTTTTATCTATTTCAATATTCTTTTACTGTATATTTAAACTACTTATTTTTTTGTAAGTCAATAGTTTACTTTATTTTCAAAAAATTTGAATTTATTTTTCGATAATTCTACATTTATACGTATTATATTGGAACGAATTTTTTGAATGCAGTGTACAATGGTTTGAGGATTAAGGATATGACTATCTGGGCCCCACAATTTCTTAACAGGTGCTTTTTCGGTGTAGACAGCTCCTGTCCCGGTGTTGTCGCAGTTGCACTTGTTGCATTTCCAATAGAACTGTCTACCAGCTGGGCAAAGAACACCCTTTTCACCCCAGTTCGCTGAAACAAAAAAATATTTCTTAACTTGAGAATCTTTGATGATGTCGATCGATTGCTTAATATAGTCAATTTAAAATATTCCGTACCAATGTGTGGGATTCTTGAACATAACATACGGCCACAGGATGGTAAACGATCACCTACTTCGGAACAGCTACACTGGTTGCAGTCTAGATAGAACTTTTTGGCTGGTCAAGGAGCATTGTAGTCGACTGGATAATTAATTTAAATATTAGTGAGATTTTCTTATTCTGCCTGCCAATTCCGAAAAAAGAAAAAAAATGGAAATAAAAGTTACTTACAAATTCGGGGTAGGTCGGTATAAATTTCTGACGGTTTATAACAATCATCTCTGCCTAAAAATATGTATTATAATGGCGCCATTAAAAAATAAAAAATTTAGAATTATGGATCAGTACTCAGAATAAATAATTAAAAATTATATATAAAAAATATGTAGAACTTTCAATTTGTTATTTACTTACCGGATACGTCCTCTTGTGAGCCCTGTTCTTGTCGTCCGGCGTAAACAATCGCAACTATTTAATTAAACATTTATAAATTGTCGTGTTTTCCGAAAAAATTAAAAGGGGTGAAAATGATTTTTTTTTATACTTACAGAGAGCGAGTGTTACAGCTACTACTTCAAATTATGCCATTTCAGTTGTAAAATGTGTACTGGTGAAACTTATTGAATTTCGTGACCAATTTATACATCTTCGTTTCCTTTAATATGGCAGTCTTATCTACGAAAATATTAACTAATGTCACGCCGAATACTATACTTAATATTACTTTTCGAGGAAAAAATTCAGTTAAAACAAATACCGCGCGTGGCCTTTTCGGTTCACTTAACAAATTAGGCGCAGTTGATTGAAGAGTCTGAAAAGATTTTGAAATAACGGATATGGGATGTTCGATTAATAAAAGTGGAATGTTAACGCAACTATGTACATAAGGCGAGGAAACAATTTTCAGCATTAACCTCTTTTTATTTATCATTTGAATACCACAAGTAAAAAAAAAAGAGAAAGAAAAAAGAACAAATCTCAGCGAAGTTACATAAAGACACGCAGATGCATCTCAAAGCGATCATAAAGTCAAAACACAGAACGCGGTACTCGCAGAGACTTCTATCGTATAATTGTCCGTTTTGTACGTACACCAAATTACGTAAGCAGCGCATTACGAGCCAAAATATTAATTAATCAAAATTAATTTTTCAGTCTGTCTGCTGTCAGGCTTACAAAACCGTGGCATCGTCGTTACAATGCGCGAGGCATTCTTCACGCTCGAAGGCACTGCGAAGGACCGCGAATTAACGAGGCGCCTCGCGCTGTTCGCATATAAGCGTACCCCCCTAAAACCGATGTTTTACCGCCGCTCGTCGTCGCTGTCGACGATTTTTCGCAGGCGCGTTATAAAATCGGACGACAGGCGCGCGACGCGTCAAAAAGAAAGAAGGCATCGTCTTACACGCGCATTTTCTGTTTTAGAAAGCCGCGCCGATGGCTTGCATCATCCGCGGCTGAGTTACGCATGCGCCTACTAACATCGCGAGATTGATGGCTGAATTTTTCTCACGGAGGTTTATATGCCGATAGTTCTAGCTGGCCCACCCGGTCATGAATTCAGTGCTCCCATCAAGTGGTGTACGTATTGGAGAAACGCCAGTCGTTTGGACCGTATACCCATGGGTAATGCTGCGAAAGACAGTCATTTGGGCAATTTTCTTTGAATTTTTTAACGAGAGAAGGGCTGCCTGCGTGGCTTTTAATCGAGTAGCTCGTATGAGAGGTAAAAAATTGCCCTGGTCATTTATATGCTTCAGAAAATGTCGGATTTTTTTTTTTAATTCTTTATTTCTGTTATATGTTTACTTTTAATTGATATTTCTATAGGTAGAGGTATTGAAATTCTATGTTTGATTTACACAATTTAACTTTCGGTTGAGAAGCTACTCTATATAATACCTTTTTTCTAGATTTATCGGCAGTAGGCCTCGTACTCAATTCTATAATTTAAAATCAAGCTTGGTAACTATATGAATTTCACTTTTTTTTTTAAATATATTTATAGTAGGAGTTACACTGTTAGAAAATGGCTTTTCGTGGTTTGATGAAAATCCACAGCCTCGAGGGTCCAGACTTTCCTTTTTAATACTTCAAAATTGATTTGATCTTTGGTAGACGAATACAAGATCCCTTTTAACGATATCCGAGTTTTTCTATAATGTTGCTTTATTATATACAGATTCACTTTTTAGATAAACTCGTCGGTCAGGAGCAAGAAGGTGCCATCTCGGAATCCAGTTGGAAAAGTGCCATCTCGGAGCCCGAGTTGGGAAAGGTGCCATCTCGGAGCCCGAGTTGGGAAAGGTGCCA
>JAWWEN010030273.1:0-15644 GCA_035582955.1 Sycophila texana | reverse complement strand
AATCGAAACGTTGTCAGAATATTCAATAAAAAACATTATTGACAGTAATGCCCGTCTAATCATTTATTAAATAAAATACTTCTTATTTTTAATTTGTAGATGTACACAAATAAAACACATGTAAATGAATGAGTAAAGTTTCGAAGAAATAGACCCCTTTTTGAAATGTGCGTTTCTTCGTTAGAATTTGCGATATACACTCATACACTTTGTGTGCTGAATAGCCACGTGGTCGTTCACGCCACGCGTTGAGAATTTATTAGAAGAATTAATTGTGTTACATTTTGACTTTTTCTTTTTGATATTTCAATATCAATAAACAATGCACTTCTTAGTTTACATCTATTTTAATTATTAATTAATTATCATCAATTCAAAAACTGCGCCCTTTTTAATCAAACTTAACTTCAATTTCAATTGTTTTAGTGTGAATTGAAAATTTTACTATGCGTGCTGTCCCGTAAATTTTACTATGACTTCGTACTTTTTACAAATAACCTACTATGTCGCAACATTACGATGCGTCCCCGTAATTTTCACTGGCACCATCTCCGCAATTTTTACAAGAAACTTCTCTCCGTATGTAAATTAAGATTTCGTGTGAAAATTAGTCGTTTGATCCCAAGTAGCAGGGATTACGCCTGGGCGTCTTCCCCAAAACTTCGTAATGTGGGAAAATCGTAGGAGCACGAGTGAGCTTAGAGACAGGAGCCGGTGAAAATCGGTCGTGGCACAAATTAGCAAATAAGCGAGAGGCGTCGAGGACTGGCGAGGCCGATCGTTTCCGAACTCTCGAGCGTCATGAATAATACATCGGTGCCAAGTCGTGCGCGGGGCGCTGCGAGCAAATACAATTTAGCGGGCGCTCGGGGCCGGACCTCGAAATAGACGGGGGATTCCCAGAGTCGCGCGTCGAAGAAACAACCTGCAGGACACGCGGCTGACGCTCGCTCGGATATAGCTTCCGCCGCGATAGTTTTTACGCACGCGAACTGACATTTTTCGAGTGCCGTTCGCTTTTCTTCGAGGCATGCTTTTTTACGGGAACTACCTTTCGAAATGGAAGTTGCGAGGTGTTGAGCGCGTCTTTATGAAAAAGGTCTTTTACTTTCTTTTTACATTCCATTATTAATTTGTTCGTCGGTTTGAACTTAATTTTGATTGAATATTATGAATAGTGTTCCAATATTTATGCGAATAATAGAATACTGTTTTAATATTTATGCGAAATTCAAATTTTTTTAATAAAACAAAATTGTTGGTGCAATATATTGTATTAAAATAAAGCTCTAAATTAGATATTTTTATAGAAATAAAAAACGACAACAATTAATATTTACAGGTATTACAAGTCATTGAAAAATAAGAAAAATGTATGTTTTAATGCTTAGGTCAGTGACTGAAATAATAAACAAACAATTTAAAATCGAGAACATAAAAAATATTAAGACTGTTAGTTTTCATCTTTTAAATAAACAAAAATTAGTATACATCTGTAAATATCATCTTTACTAGAAAACAGCATCTTGGTTTTTTAAATAACCCTTGAAAAGGGCAACAAACTTTTATATTATTTAAAGGGTACTTTAATCCCTTATCTCACTCTTCTGATAAATAAAAGAAAAGAATTAAACCTGGAAAAAGCTCGTGGCGCATAAAAAGACCATTCTGCAACCAACACTGAATTCAACGAGGCAACTGCTCCCTTAGGTACGGATCGGAGAATCAATTATAGCACTATTCGTGTCCGGGATTCGGTCCGAATAATCTCCGGCACTCGTCGCAGAATAAAAAAAAAAGGCATTCGGGGAAGGGTCCGGCAATAAAAATCAAGGCGCGCGCCATTAGGCGAGGCTGGCGAGAATAAGGAGCAACACGCGCGGTCCTCAGGCGGCAAGAAATATAAAGGAGGCGATCCTTGCGAGGTGAATGCAAAGCGTCATAAGAAACGCTCTGGGAAGTTTTGCAATATCGAAAGTTGCGCAGTGGCTCAGGGAAACGATGACCCCGCGTGTATCGCGTCTTTGCGGGATTAATAAGGACTCGATGGGGAATTTTTTCTTGGTGCTCTCCAAGAAGACCAGGCGAAGTTTGCGCGTGTAAGGCCGGAGGAATAGGCGGTCTGCCACTTTGAATTTTAAATAAAGCCCCGGCTGCAAAAATTTTACAGAGTTTTTCAAAAGTTAAGTTTTGATTGAGATATTGGATGAAAACTCCAATTACTAGTACGTACGGGTCTGTGTGTTACATATTTAATAAATATACATTGATACTGACGGAATTTTCATATCATAATTACGTTAAAAAAACATAATTATTGTAAGGCTGTTTACAATTTTTTTTGCAGAAAAATAACTCTAATGTTTCAAAAGCTCCATAAATATTACGTAAACCAGTGATCAAAATTGATTGCAATTTTTATGGAACGTAGATATATATTCTATATTATAATCATAAAATTACATGTTATTGATTAAAAAATATTTTAAATGTCAACTTGGTCACAAACTCATAAAAAAATTTTAATTTACATGCCTGAAGAAGGGTTATTAAAAGATAATAGATTTTAAAACTATTCTATTATCGATTTTTTAGAACGTTATTCTTCGTGAGTTTACGTACAAATCAATAAACAAAATTTACGTTTGGTCAAAATAAGTGATTTTTTAATGAATTTTCAATTATCCCTAAATTTTGAACCAATTAAGATGTTTTAATCTAACAAGTCTCAAATTGTAGCTTTTGCATTGTACTTTATTTTGAATTTTTACATGTGTGTGTACGACTTTTAAATTCACAGTATTTAACACTACAAAAAAGTGCTTTGTGCAAGAGTATAAATAATGTGCCACCTAAAGTCACACGTATCGTAAATAACTATTGTTCGGTGCACTTGTTGATTATTAAAGAAGCGGTACACTTCTAATTTTATTTTTAATAATTATCTTCGTGCTCGATGTAGTTGATTAAAATTTTTTGTACTACTATTTCAACGATAAAGACTGCAAAACTAATAGTGATACAAATTAAATACAAATCAAACGTAATCCCTAAATGTTCGAAACTAACGGGACCGATCTTGTTTAAATTTGTATCTTTCCTATAATTATTGAATCTTCGAATGTAATTAATAATGCCGTGCTGAAACATTCTTCTATGAATTTGCTGAACTCGCATTCGTAGCGGAAAGTCTTCTCTATGAAGCAGAACATAATACCTCTTCATAAGTTGGTCGATTGATACAGTTGTGTCTTTGGGAATCAGTGAGCTATTTAACAGTCTTATAAATGTGCAATCGGCAGAACAAGCAATTCTCTTTGATTTCTTCATTAATGATAAACATTCAGAAACATTATTAATGGGTAATATTTCGTTATAAATTGATTGGTTTACGAAATGCTGTTTGATGTAATCCGGAGCGTACAGATCGTACCTAAATAACAGATCATCAGAAGTTGTTATGTTAACCGGTTGATTTGGATACATCGTGAACATAGAGTACAACACGCTTTCACAGAAGGTACTCATAATAATCGACAAAAGTGCGTTCAGGATCAGAACCAGTCGTCCTAAAAAGGACTTTGGCTTTTTCAACATCGATGAGCCAAGGAAAGCCCGAATCTCGTCTAACAGAGCTTCGCAGTTACTACTTTTCGTGAAGTATGCATGGAGGATCGTTGTGAGCCAGATATAAAGTAAGGTTACAAAGAAAAAGGAGAATAACGATGATAGTAGTTTTGTTAAATATGTAATGAGCTCCATTTTTTCGTTTCTCGTAATGTAACATATTCCACTACTGATAAACGTGTTCAGCTCGTATTGCCAGATTGCACGTTGATGATCGAACATGGTATTCATGTCGAACTTCCCTGCATCAATAACGTCGGCTAATGCATCGGTTGCAAAACCATTTTTATCAATAATTCCGTTGGTGTCTACTGGGATGAAACTTACACTGGCATTCAAAAAGTTCCAAATAACCTCGGAGAGCATTCCTGGTGTACCCTTAATTTTAACGGCAGTCGTTAAATTTGGATTGTAAAATCCTTTTGTCCCATACAGTCTCACGACCCAATTGTTGGATAAAAACTGTGTTCTTTCAAAATTTAGTGTTTTACACACATCGATTGATTCTGCTAGAAATATACAAATGTTGAATCATTAAATTAATGTATGTGAATATGAACTTACTACATGTTCCCTAGTGGAAAATTAACCAGAAATGTATACATATAGGAATGTGACAACATCGTACAAAATTACCTTAAAAAAGCTAACTTCAAAAAATGTATTCATTTTGTGCAAAAAAGCTTCAGCTAAAAATCATATAAAATTGTCAAGAATTTTTTGAAAAGTTTGGATTAATTTAGCATTAACTTGTCAATCTAATCGCGTTTTAAAATACTTCACAACATCCTGCCATCCTTTTTTTTCAGAGAGGATATGGCTACATTTCTGGTCAACAATTAATCAGAATTAATATGATATTCAGATAAGATGACTAATTTTCTACCAGGGTTAATTAACAATAATATTATTTATTAAACTAAAAACGATGGTGTACCATTGTACTGCTGTTTGAAGAATTTTAAGTGAATGGCATTGCGATCTCTCGCAACTAAATTACGCTGCTCAATCCAATTCCCAGGAGCATTAGAGTTGAAAGGATTAAACGTATACATTTGAGTTGTTGAACTATTATCCGTGCAAAAAAATACAATCGACAAAATATTGAATTCCCATGCAGTGACTAAAAAATCCAGGGCTTCTTTACAATTATAATTAGATCGTGGATTTCCAATAATAAACAATGCATTAGAATTCCACCATTTGGAATTTTTCAATTTGTGCAGTGCAATTGTCAAATAGTTTAAATTCATTTCAATTAATATAAATGTTTTGACAGGAAACGTCTTAAAATTGGGATTTGATGAATCCAGTGTTAAATTTTTCTTTTTATTAAGATAACGTTGGATATTATCTGATTGACTAAACTCTAACGTGATTACTACATTCGGATTCTCCCCAAATTCAGACGTTAAAATACATTTCCAAAAATTACTATCATTTGTTACTAAAACTATTGGATCGGATCTATTCGGGAAACATCTGTTGAGTACGTTCACCTGAAATAATTATTACAAATTGTAATTGATATATGTATACTATGAGCTTAAGATATATGTAATAATATATTAGTTTTTTTACTAAATAACTATTCAAATTGTGCATACATACAATTGGCATATATTTGTCACAATCAATATTATTTAACAATTTGTGGTTTTTTAATTCTGCAATGGAGTTTTTAAGAAACAAATAGTTTATTAAGATTATTGTTTGAATTTCAAAAATATATTTTATTCTCATTTTTGTATCTAGGAGGGATATAATAGAAGTCCACTGTGACAGAAAAGTAACTAATCTAGTTTTGAAAATGTCGGAGCGGTTTTTCAATTTACCGTAAAAGTGTGACCTTCATAAGCTATAAACGTAAAATTACAGGTTACTAATTAGAAAATATTTTTAGTGTCATGTTAATTACAAACTCATAAAAAAATTTAAATTACATGCCTGAAGAACGGATTATTAAAAGATAGTAAAATAATGTTAAAAAGGGTTTGCTATTTTAAAATAGTTTTTAAAACTTTTCTATCGATTTGTTAGAACGACATTATTCTTCTTGAGAAACATATTTAACTTATTAGAATGTCAATAAGCAAATTGTCCCTTTACAAATAAAATAAAGAAAAATTAGAGTAATATTACCCTTTTATAAACCATAAAACTAACAGTTATGACAAAGACGATGACAATCGCAATACCGTCAGAAGAAGCGCAAAATTCAGTATTTCTAACTGTATACATGCTCCTCCTTAGAAGTTCGTCGACAACGAGTTTGGTTGCACCGCGAGGAAACCGCGAGAGGACGACTGTGACTTTGCTGTTTGCGTCTGCCTATGCCGCGGGAAGTTGTTTGCTCCTGAGAAGCAGCGGGGAAAAACCACCGAGCTCAGCAAATATTTTCGCTATCCTTTCGAGCTTCCCCTCCCCGACCAAAAAAAAATATCCAGCTTATTTCTACCCACACTCGCCAAAGTTGCAGGATTTTTTCTTTTCTTTTTTTCATACATTCCACCAAGGGACAAGAGGAGTTTATGAATTTATATACAATAGTTAAACCGATAAAACGCTTGCAGGAGCAAATACGTCTCTCCACTAAAAGCCAGGCAAATTTTTTTCTTTTCAAGCTCGCTCCCTCTGCGAAATTTCTCCCCGGGCGTTTGCGTAACGAAAAAAAAGAGCACGCAAAGGCCATCCTTGTTAACCGAAAACCATTAAGAGAAATTTTTGCTCTTTCCTCCCGAATTTCCAGCTGAGTGCGCGTGTGGACAAGAAAAAAAGGGGAGGAGGGATAGGAACGAAGCACGAAACAATCGTCGCTGCAAGTTGGCCCGTATCCGAGATTCCTCTCTTTCTCGAGTCCCCTGAACCCGTGCCTTTTTTTTTAACCGCCCGGTGAAAAATCGATGGGCAAACGAGTCGACCTCACGCGAGCAACAAGTACTTTGCATGCGACCCCGATGTGACCATTCGCGCGTTTAATAAATGACAGTATCCCGATGTCGTCGTTGGTTTGGGGTGGGAGGGGGTGCGAGCGGCCGGAAATGGCCTCGACTGGTGTGTATGTACAGAGGAAACGGCATGTTCGCACCGTGTGCTTGATGCTTGATGTGGTGATGTCTTTGCTGACGCTCGGTTTTCTGATACAAGCTTGAGAATTTTTTTAAATTTATTTATTTATTTTTTTTTTGCATCGGGAAAATGCCGCGACTGGGACAATGATACCCTAAATTCTGATACGTAATAAAACGACGTAATAAAAGTAGGTAATTTGGTACGTAATAAAGTGTTTGAATTAGTATAGTATGTTTGGTATGTATTTTTGTTACGTAATTTTTTTTATCTTCATTTATGTAATTTAAAAAGAAAATTAGTTCATAGCCTGAAATCATGCCCATTATAGGGAATATTTACTATTCGTACGTGACTTTGTTACGTGATCTATTTCTCATTAAACCTTCTTTGAATGTAGAAACGGTATAAATACATAAAAAATGATCTTTTCAGTTATTAAAAAGAAACTCTTTTATTTAATAAATCGCTAACGATCTTTCTGGATTACAAATAAAATATTAAGCTTATATATAAAAGCACGAGATGCGCAGCGATGAGAAATTAAATAAAAATCTCGTATGTTTCTAATGATTTGGATGGGTTAATAAATTATTTTCAATTTGGTAATAGATCCCGGTTGAAAATGAAAACTTTGTAAATCAACCTTGAACCTTGATTTGGCTTAATTTTCATCAATCATTACAACATTTGATAAATATTTTTTATAAACGTTGATTTTAAATGTCAGTCTTTGATGTTGAAAATGAAAGTTGTAAATTAAGTTAGTGTATAAGAAATGTTGGAATCAACCTTAATGAATATTGAAAAATAGAGACTTAAAAAAGCGTCAAAGCTGATTTCCTATTTAAAAGTTTAAAATAAAGAAAGTTAAAAATAAAGTTTGAAAATTTGTTCAATAATTTATTTGCAACAAACAAATTTAAGCCTGCAAAAGAACGTTTTATTATTTCACTTCTTCAATTCCCAATTAAACTGAAAAATCTAGTCAGTTTAACTAACTAACTCAGTCAATCAAAAATCATTTTTTTTCACTGTGAAATATAAAAAAAAATAGTTTCATACCTCCCTCCCCTTTGTCTTTTAGTTTTCTAAAGAAATCGTTTGCATGTTTCGATTATACACTCTTCTAAAAAAAGAATAAAAAACAAAAAAAAAAAAAAAAAACGGAAGGAGATACATCACCAGCCTCCGTAACATTCACTTAATTAAACATTGGCTAATTACACACGCCATAAAAATGATCGTCGAAGCTCGTCAATGACAACAAAAAGTCCCTCAACTTTATATCAATTTCATAATCCAACGGTATTTTTTTTTCACCTAGAATCGCCGAACTGTTACCAGCACGCCATTCAATTTGGCGAGCTCGAACGAGTGAGCGGAAGGCAAAAGCCCCCGCGGCGATTCGAAAGCGAGCGCACTCGGACTTTATTGTTCCTGCGCGACGAGGCGTCGAAAATAGTGCGGCCGCGAACTCGACGTGTCGGCCGATCGTAAAACCCGCGCGCGAAACGTAAACGCTCGTGGGATAAGCTTGGATTTATATCGGTCCGACAAAAAAAAAAAAAAAAAAAAAAATTTCGCCCGGTTTTAAGACAGGCCAAATTGCGATTCGCTGTTCTAGCGCGCACAGCCTTCGGAAGATGTTGCCATTAATGCTTTTACTGCAAGCTCGCGGGAAAACGATTCGCGTCGACGCTTGCTGCTGTTTCTGTTTCATTGCCGTGTTCCTGGTCCCGATGCTCCATTGGTAACGTGAAGGACTAGTCACTGGGACAGGCTCACTTGCTAATAAATTTATGTAGGATGGAGATTTTATAAGTTTCGTATTAAATCAAACATTCAATTCACGGTATATTTTTTATGAATGTTAACCAAGATTAAAAAATATTTAATTTGTAGACTGCAATTTTCCTATTTTACCGTAAAAACTTGATTTAAACGGGATGGCTGACAGTACTCGTCTACTTCTACTTCAGTATTTGAAATCTGTAATTTTTTTCTCGTTTTAAGCGGACAATATCTCACTTTTTTAATATCATTAATAGTTGATAACTTAATTTCGTTAATAGTTGAAAAGTGTCACTTAAAATCATTTTTCGCCATTCTAACCTCAAAATCGCGTGTTCAACTTGATTTTGCGGCTCTCATGGCGAAAAAACAGTATGCGAAACTAGGGCGTAAGCGAATTTTTGCCTCCCTCGACTTTTCGACCTCGCTTCGCTCGGCCGAAAAACGTCTCGGGAGGCAAATAATCCGCTTCCGCCCCCGTTGCATAATGTACTATTTTCAACAGCATACGACATTTATAGTTGTCATTTTTATTAGACACTTAAATAATAGAACACTTAAATTGACACTTTGCAAAGCAGTGAAAATGTAATTTTTCATTAATCTCGTCACGGTTTAAAATTGTGATCCGGGAAGCATACTTTTTAACAAGATACGACATTAAAAATTACAAAAATACTGTAGACTACCTTTTCAGAGCATAAAAATTGCGAAAATCACTATATTATTACAAAACTTATTTGAATATTTCATTTGTTCTTCCAAATTAAAAGAAAAATAAATTCCAAAGTTTCCTTGCTCGAACAATTCACTATAAAAAGAAGAAGGTCAGCTGACTGGTAAGTTGGTGGAGACAAACATACAAAAAAAAAAACGTCATTCGAAAAATTATGCGGGTTTTCGCTGAATTGCGGAAAAAAGTCACTAATGCTGCATTCTTAGCGCGACAAACTTTGTCAATCGCACGTTGTATTTTAGCCGCGGAATTTACGCCGCCGAACGCGGAAAGTCCTGCGCCTGCATTTTTCGGCCAATCGAGGGAGAATTACGGAGGAGTGGTCATCGATTGCCGACGGACGAAAAATTTAACGGCTCTCTACCTCATTCCATTTGGTCATTCCAGCTTGTTCGCTCGTGTGCGCTCTCGTGGGAATATCAACTTTAATTTGGAAGTTTTGAAATGCCGCCGGTATGAGAAGGGATTGCGCAGTTTATACAAAAATTTCCGCTGGGGAGGTTTTAATAATAAATCCTTTACTTTATAATTCACGAAATTAAGTATTTATATTAAAAAAAATGTATTATAACGAGGTTAAGAATTTCATTAAAATTTCCATTAAAGTAGCCGTTGGTTATATGACGCGTATAATTTATACATAAAGAGTTTATATTGAGTAAAAAATTTTTAATTAACAAGATTTTTTCTGAAAAGCACTTACGAGAATAAAAGGTCGATGAAATAACATTAATTGCTTATTATCGAGTAAATAATATAGTACAGTCTGATGAATAGAAACATCGCTTAAAAAAGATTAATAAATAAAAGAAATAATAATGGAATATAATGGCAGAAACGATATTTAATTTCTTATAAGAAACTTAATAATAATCGATTATAATCCCAGAAATTATATAATTATATTTAATTTCTCAAGAAACTTGAAATGCTAATTAAATAAAAAATAAATAATAATAAAGTATAATTACGCAGAAACGATATTTAAACAAAGATGGAGCCTATGAAGGGCCGCCGGCACTTTTGCCTGCTCGACGTCATTATCGTACACCGAGGGAAAACTCGCGGCTTGCGGCTGGAGCATGTCGGGACGTGCTTTCGTTCCTCCCTCGGGCTCGCGCGTTGGACAGTCCGGAGTCCGCAGGATTTTCGCCTTAATTAATTTGCCGTTTTCGCGGGGAGTTTCGGAAATTCGCCTGGTCGTCCTCTCCCTCGAACTCTCACTTTGTCCCCCGCATCTACTTTCAGGGGAAAGAGCCGCGCTCTGACTGCTTAGACCAGTCCCAATGTGCCGCTTCCGAGTGACTCGACGTTTCGCCGTTTTGGAAATAATGTGATTTAATTCAGCGATTGATGAGAGCAATGCGTAGTGGTAAGTGGTATCACTTACTTAATTTATTTGATTTTACTGTATTATACATATATACTGCTTTCTTAATTGTTTATTTACCGTAATTACCCCGATTGTATAAGAGAATTTTCTATAAAGGGAATTTATTTATGATTTTTATTTTATCTTATTTATTTCATATTTTATTATTTGATTGCATTTTCAATTTATTCGTTCAATTTGTAGTATAAGTTACAGTTGTATAAAGAACACAAAGATGTACAAGATTTACAATTCGAAACTGTTCTGTTTTATTTCATAATCTCTTTATCAATAAACAATAGCTTTATTTTCGTATTCGTACATTGTTTTATTAACGTAATATTTTTGTTGTTATTATTTGATGGTTATTAATTCAAACAAAGCTAAAGATGGAGATATCCACATTTGAAGAGAATATAATACGCAAAGTAATAAATTTTAATAATAAACTAATTGCAGGAGAAATATAATTCAAATGAGCTCTCAACATGCATAATACATTTACAGAAAATGCTTGCTTTCATATAATTTACTAGCAGAATAGTTAATTTACATAAACAATGACGTACTTTTTCCAAAAATCACCTGAAGAAGTAAAATCTTCTGCCCATTGATGCACGGAGAGCAATCCTCCTGTAAATGTTGCCATTTTTGTAGAAAATTTTATTAGGAATTATTGCAATAATTCTATCACCTAGTCTGTTAACCAGTTATACTTTACACTTTACTATTACTACAATCTTTTATAGTGAATTTACAATTTTTTCTAAGAGAAAATTCCAAAAATTGTACACTCTAAAACCTTGTAAAGTCTCTCAAGATTCTTGCATAAAAAGCCTATTATATCCATCCTCGAATAAACGCTCTATAATAAAGTCTACGACGCCATCGCAGAATAGACCTATATTGCAATTTTAAGACCAACATTTTTCACGGTATAGAAAACAAATTTACTCGCGAACAAAAAAAAAATGTGAACAGGATCCCTCCTCCAATTCAAAACAAACTAAGCTCGTCGTCCCGCCGAAGCTCGGCCTTTAGAATTTTCGCATATAGTCACGAAAACATCCGGCGCCTGGGACAGAGTAGCTCCTTACACCAGGCGCCGCCCGCACATCTCCCACCGCGGAACGCCTGCAGGCAGCTCCGCGCGTCTCTCGTTAATTAACCGGCGGCATGGGCGCGAGACGGATTGTGTCGTTGCGAGACAAAAGCTCGGGGGTCGCCGGGCGGCGCGGATAGACGCCCGAATAAATTAACGACGCTCGCGCGCGAGGCTCCTCTCTCGTCGGGAATACTCATTAATCTCCGGGCGCGATTTCAGCGCGGGTTCGGCCCCCACCGGGTCGTTGATTAAATTTCCGATTGGCCCGGAGCCCGGAGCTCAAGAAGCTCCTCCGGTTCGGACGCATTTTCGATGGGGCACGCTTGGCCGCCCTGCCCCCCCTCTTGGCACTCTGGTCACTTGTTGATTTTTCTTCGGAGGTGGCGAGGCGACGGACGGGGCATCTTGAAGGCTATATCTAAATGTGGATCGGTGAAAAAGTTTGATTGCCGATAAGAAGTTAGTTCTTTGACGACGTTCTTCAGCAAATTGATTTTCCTTTTTTATACTTTTCTTCCATTCTTGCTAATTAATTTCTAATTGCTAATTAATTGCTAATTAAGGGTTGTATATATATGACTGTTAAAAATATAATGAATTTTAGGGAACTTTTAATGTACATACGTACTTTAAATTTAATGTACTTGTAACAAAATAGGAAATTAATGTACAAATACATAAAATGAAAGGTGCTTTTACTGTAGAATTTTTCCATTTAAAAAATCTACAAAATAAAGTAATGTACTTTGTATTAAATTTAATGTAAATGTGCATTAAATTTAATGCACATTTATATGAAATTTAAGATAGGTCATGACATATTTTTAATGTACCTTTGAAATTTTGCTTCCAGCATTTGCACATTAATTTTAATATACTATTCTATTCTAAACTATAATAATGTTCTATTTTAAACTATAATACTTAATATTCTACATTAAACTGTAATAAATGTTTTATGCAATTGAAAACTTCTGGAACTCACTTTTACAATTAACTTATAGTCTTATTCCAAAGTTCTTCCTATAATTCTCATAATTTTTGAATTTATAGTTTCAGCTTTGCACAATGATTTAGTTTTAAGATTTTTGTAATTTTTCCATTCTACATTTTTGTAAGGATTTTTGCCCGTTTCGATTAATAATTAAATAAATTTTATTAGATGTTTACTATAAATGATCAGGCTATTACTGGCTCTTAAAGAAGTGATCTATAAACATTCTTTTATGTTCCAATTATAACTGAATGAAGAAATCCACGAAAGCACTGCAAACAGCAACAATCCCACCATACAGTTAGGAAAAAAAAAAACTTTTTTTTCGCAGCACTCCATCACTACTCAAAACCAATCGGAGTCCTGACTAAGCCGAAGAGCCGCAGACAGGCGCATGATACCTCCCGGAATAATTCAGTCCGCGGAGCGGCCGTCGAAGTAAAAGCTCGAACTTTCGGCGTAGCTCCACAGAGGCGACCGGATCATCGGCAGCCCGGCGTTTCAATAATTTAAAGGCCGTTTCGCGCACTACCGGCAAAAAAAAAAGAAAGAAAAAACGAGATGGGAAGGACGAGCGAGAGCCCGAAATAAAACATCCTGGGAAGGTATTCCATCAGTCTGAAAGCTTTTCTCGCCCACCTCCTTGTGGCCGCCGCGCCGCGAGCTTAACGGGCCTTTGTCCGTTTCCGGCGCTCGCAAGTCGTACCCCTCCGCCCGTAAGCGGGGAAACGCGCGCGGATTAAAATTGAAACGGAACTAATGGAATATTCATACTGTCCGAAAGGATGCACCTGCAGGAGTAAACGACGCTTTAATTTCCGATGGCCGTGAGAAGCTTGAGCTTTTTTTTAGGTATTTGTTTTACGAGGCTTAGGTGCGGACGGAGAGTGACGAGGGCAGTTAGAATTTTGTACAGTGACGGAATTCGTAACTGAATAAATCAGAGCCCTTAAAAGCAAGAGTTACTATATCGCAGGCATAGAACTTTATTAATAAATTAGAGAAATTTCTAATTCATGTCCATAATGACATATTATGAATCAAAAATATATTACTAATTAATTTTCCGCTATTTTAATTAACTTATAGTGGTTTTGCATAATATTAAAAAAACAAACAAGTCTGGGCTAAGAAAGGGCTAAATCTGTGATTTTTTCGATTTACATCGCATATAATATTATTAAACAGAAGATTGCTATTATTATCCTCCATCAATGTTTTTTTCTCGTCATTGTCATCAGCGTGAAAGGTTCATTATGACGAAAGACTCCGTAGCTAATTTAAAACGGAAAGTCAACGGCAGCCTGGTGAAAGACTCTTTCGAGGCTGCTAGAAAACAGCGAAGGAAGACGCTAGAAGAGCGCGCTGGTAAAATCGAAATGTCGATCTCGTAATGTAATTAAACCGAGCGAAATGGCTATTATTCGCGGCGTGCTTAGCCGGCTTAAGGCTTAAAACTGCCGGTGCACTCAAGCACCTCGGATAAGTTTTACGCTCGGAATCGACTTAAATCTTATCCAAACGTTATTTTGCCCTCTTTCTTTTTAATTAAAGGAAAAAATTGAATATTCTACATTCCGTTCAGATAAACTTACGGGTTTTTTTTTGCACTTTAATAGCAGAATTAAACATTTCGTGTCTACCACGTGATTGCACACTGAATAAATTCGATTTAATCACTTTAGACTTGGTAAGTATTTCGTTTAATCATGGCAGAACTTTTATGTACTCGTAAAATTTTTAATTTTAATTAATCAACCGTAAAGGCATAAGATTTTCGCAAATGGTCCGACTTTCAGTTCGCTTTTAGGACGTAAAAAATCTTGAATACCTTAAAAATGTAATTTTTTTACGTGGGAAAATTGAATTTAATTAAATTATAATTTATTACGCGCATTTATACTGCGAATGTTTTAGATCTCGCGATTCTTGCCTAATTGAGAAGGCAAGATGATGCGACCCGAGACTGAAAACTGCCTGGCTTAACGGAGGAGATGCGGGATGCCTGGAGGATTACGCCCGGCTCTTGGCCAACTTTCTTCGAAAGTTTACTGCTTTTCCTCGTCCGGAGATTCGTTTTCATTTGTGACCATTTCTAGCTTTAATTTCATTATTTCCATTCATTTGTATCGAAAACATTTATTCTTTATAACAAAATTTATTTTATTTATATAACAACAATTACGAAATTTATAACTGGGAGTTTAAATTGTTCATTTATCAGCTATTTAAATTTATTATCTTGTAAATAAATGAAAACAAAAATGTATTATATCTTCATTTCTTATATTATTGCATTAAAATTATTTTAGTCCGTTAATTAAAATAAGTAAATAAAATGACAAATAAATAAATGTATTATTTAAGTCAATTAATACAATGTTAAAATTTGTTAATATTCATTATGATTATAAATTTATATATCTGTTAAGATTTTGGTATTCTCAACTGATTTTCGAAGTAATTAGCACCTATCCAAATGTTTACTAAATTTATGATTTCACAAATCATTAATATTGTTATATAGAATTGTTCAAATATACTCGTGCGGCGAGTGAAAAAAAATCACGAAACAGAAATAAAGAAATGACTTTTACGCTTTTTAAACCAATTAATTCAATTTAAATTGAAGCATTCATTCAAAAAATTTACAATGATTCTCGAAAACTCAGGCTTTTCACGCTCAATGATATAATCCAAACGTTTTAGTACGCAGTCAAAAAGCACTCGAATAAAAGTCAACGATCAGAGTAATTGAAACAAAAACTTTATTAAAGCTTTATATATATATATTTTTTTTCATATGAAAAAGGCACTGGTTCCGCGCGAATAAATCTGGAGATTCGCATTCTAAGGCAAACTTTATTAAATTTTTTTATGCAACTCTGTGCGTAAAAGTGCCTTTTACGCACGCTTGCGCGTGCTAAAACGGCATTTTTCCGCCGTC
>JAWWEN010030262.1:0-15648 GCA_035582955.1 Sycophila texana | reverse complement strand
CAAAGCAGTATCTACTTTTTCTAGTCTAGCAGATATTACTGTTGCGAAACAGTAAGAATTACTTTTTTTTCGGTGTATCTGTAAGAATTCGGGACAAAATTTATTTAATTTTATTTTCTCGGTGAATAAAGTTATGCATAATGGGAATCTTTATTGTGTCGATATTGGCGTTTCTCACTCAGTAAAGTTGGAGACGTTGAAATAAAAAACAATTATTATCTTTCGTTCATTATCCTTTTTAAGTTGCAAGATTGGTTTTCCAAGAAAATTATTTTAAAAGTTGCGATAATACTGAACGATCTATGCAAATTGCGATAAAATGAAAATATTTTCCTGTCATCCGCTCTATGTTTCAATTTTGTGGGTACAATAAAATAAAAAGGTTTTTTATGTTTGTTTATGTAATATAAGTTTTTACGACGATCAAGCACTTTATTTTAAAGTGAAGGTAAATAGCTGCTGAGAAAAAATTATGAATCTACCTTTTAATGAAAACTAAATAAAAATTTTAAATATTTACACATTTAATAATATGACTTATAAATAAAATTGGCCAAGATATAATAATAAATAAAGAATACCATTTCATATAAATACTGTAGATATTTTTTTATTAAGCATATTGAGATTTATTAGATAATAGAATTCTTAAAATCCGACGTCTGACCATATTCGGTCTTTTCTACTTACGATACTCTAACGACGGTATCTACTCATCGCTTTAATTTCTGTATTGACATTTAAAATTTTTGTATCGATTAATATATTTATAAAACTATTTTAAATGTCAATAATAATTTAATTAAAATAAGAATTATTAAAATAACAAACCATGAAAAGTATTTTTGTTTCGCGAATTCACTGCTTTTTATGCTAAAATCCCTTTCTAAAAGATCCATGGGCATTTCATTGTATGTTAGTATTTCTCGGATTATTATTCGTCGAGCAATAGTTATCTTCTATTATTTATTTCTATTATTGTTTATGTGAGAGCCTCTAAACAAAATCTCAGCGCGCGAAGCACGCGCCTAATCTAGTATTAAATAAATTCTCTCTTACTTCAAAAGCCCGTCATCAAAGAATTAATTTCGCGAAATTTTAGCAAAAATACACTTTAAACATTAACTATTTCGAAACTTGTTAAAATTATACCTTAATATCTTGACTTTCTTCATATTTCGTTAGAAACCTCACTCACAATTTTATCCAAATCAACGACCCAAATCCCTTCCTTACACTCTTTCGATAAGTATATTAACTATTAAGTAAAAAAAAATCGCTCTTATCATTGCTAATTCACTTAAAAAAACTCAAAGAGCAGCCATCGATAAATTATTAAAACGACCAGAAAAAAATCTCATTACTAAAGTAACTCCCACTCCTCACTCTCTCTCTCTCTCTCATCCCATTCCCTAAAGCAACGCCAAGCCCGAATTGAGGAGGATGAGCAGACTGCATCAGCGAACAAACGCCGATTGGAACCTCGACACCTCACCTCGAAATTCGCCGCGGAACCCCAAGAGTGCTTTTTGCGCGGAGCGTTTCGATGCTCCGTGACACCCTCCGTGCTTCTGAAGTGCGGGACAAGACGTCGCGGAAAATGTAAGCACTCGACAGCCCGAAGAAAGGCAGGAATCGCGGCGTCGCAGCCGGGATTCGTCTTGGAAAAATGGCAGTCACTTTCAGTCTCTCTTTTTTTATTTTATACTTTTGCGATATTGATTTGAAGTTGAACGACTGACTTTTTTCTGCCTACTGTATTTTATTTATTTATTTTTTTTTTTCGTAAACAAAGACTGGAATATTTTCTCGTGTTAATTCGATTTTATTATAAAATCCTGAGCAAAAATTTATATACATGTTTATTTAACGATTCTAGGGGTAAATTTCCCTTTAATAAAATTTATTTATATTTTATTATTTATGATATTATATATTTTGCATCTGGTATTAATAAATAAGTAAATAAATAAATAGATAATTTATAAATCTTTTTATTATTTAATATGGACTTTTTTTTCTTTTCTATCTACGTCGCTCTTTATCTTGCTATCTATCTACCATTCTTTCTTCAGAGCTGTGGGCAGATACTGTTTATTGAAGATTAGAATTTCTTCTTCGGAAGCAAATATTTTTCATTTTGACACAAATAAAATCATAATTTATCATGCGGCAGTACGTTGCATTCGTCACTTCATACTTATATTTCATTCATATTTTCTTCCTTCTCTTTAGGGACTAGTCTCTCATCTTATAATATTCATATAATCGATTATTTTCTTTTTACACTACAGTTTTAAATTAGCTACAGGTAATTTTGCATTTAATGTATTTTTTATTTTCAATATTATTATTTAAATACCCTTTTTCAACTTCTTTTACAAAAAAAAGAATATTTTTATACTTTTTTATTTAAAAAAATCGTTTTTGTGTGATTTATAACGCCGAGGATACGAAGATATTGTGAACGGTATTCTGTTCACGTAGGATATGTACGACTTGTTAGATTTGAAACTTATCGCGACGAGATGAGAACATCGAACTTTGAGTTTTAGTTATATACTTAAAGTCAAGATGAGGCACGAATTTATGAAATTATTCTAGTTTATAAAATTCTTTTCTAGTTAATTATGTTTCTTTTTATTGCCACATAGTTCGAAATGACAAACAATATTTTTCCTCGGAAAAATAACAAAAATTATTAGTAGTATTTTAAAATACAATTGAATACTGTGCAATCCATTGAAAATGTAATTAGCTTACTCCAAGTAGTATTAATTCTACCAGCATCATTATCTTCATACAAAACTACAAGAAATCCATTGCAATAACAATGTTATCGTTAAAACAATCAAACTCACTCAAAATCTCTAAATCTCACATACATAACTCATGAAAAAAAAATGAACAAAAATGAACAAAAATACGAAACTCAAAAAAAAAAGACAGAAAAAATCCCCTAACATAAACATTATGCAAAACCTGCATAAAGCACCAATTCCTCCCGCTGCAATGGTACAAGAAAATCTCGAGGGAAGAAGGAGAAATAAGTCAGAGCGCTGGTAGTCCTCAGCGTCTGGCAGCACAAAGACCATCCACTTGCCTTCCGCGCCTCGCGAAAATCCCCTCGAAGCAAAATTATTATTAATGTTCGCCGGCGAATTAGATGCAAGCGTAGCAGCCGCCCGATGATTTACTCCCCGAGCAGGGCAGTATCCATCCAACGCCGAGAGGATCACTTTACCTCGCAGCGGAGAATCTCAGTGTTGTTCCCTTCACCTCTGCCCCCGGAACTGCCACCATCCGCGGGACGCGCATCTGCAGCGGCCGTTGCAGGAGATTTGCGAGGACGAATCCCTCCGCGTAGCTCGAGACGTGCGAGCTCGAAGTGGGTGGATGAACCGGAGGAATAAAAAAAAAAAGAGCAGAAGAGGAGCAGAGGTGGAAGAAGAGGGAAGCGACTAGAGAGGAGAGAAGAAGAAATCACTGGTTGTAACGATGATTTGTCTCGTCGAGATCCTCCTGCTATTTCGACTTGAATGTGCTTTAATGAGGATCGCCTCGCGAGCGCCTCTTTATCTCCCTGTAAATTTGCTCTTATGTAAATTTATGGAGGAGGCGAGTCGAGGAGCTTCTCCGGCGGCTTTGAGGCGGCTTCCGTTGCGTAAAGGAAGTTCGATGACGTGCTTCGACGCTTGGTGTTAGCGCTCTGACGGGGGTTTATTTTTACGGGGAATAATTGCGACGAGTATGAAAAGGAGGATTCTATATTTATACGCGATTCCTTTCAGATACTTTCTTTTTTAAAGACTTTGAGAAGCTGAAAATAGCGGGACCGCTTCCTGAAGGGATTCCATTTTCAAAAGGGGTTTATACTTTACGTGATGAAAGTTCAGTAGAGAGTGGGTTTTTTTCTTGAGCTTGCTTTGAAGAGGATTATTTAGGGATGTATCATTTTTAAGTATGGTGTATTGAATTTTTTAATAAACTTTTTGTTTTATTTACTGTTTTTATTTCTCTGGATGAACAAACCCCTAATTGTATCTTGAACAAATAATGCGCCTTTTGAAAATGCAGTCAGATGTTCTTAATTTTATTAGTTATTTCTGATGGTGTTACTTTTGGTACAGAATTTGCGTCAGCATCATGACTGCATCAGTAAAAAGCAGTATAAAAAAGAAACGGCAAAAAAAGAAAATTTACTGATATAAAATCAGAGTCTGTTATTACTGCCTCAAATTAAGAATACCGAGAATAACACTTATACCTTTTTTAAAAAATCACTTACAGCCAATTAATATTAATGAAAACTGCATACAGATTCGAAAGGAACAATATGCAGAGTCGAAAAAAAACTACATGCAGAGTCGAACAGAAGTGTGCTTAAACAATGTCTGACCGTACTCGTATGTTACTACTGCTGCCACTCAAAAAACACAGAGAATCGTACTCATCGTACCTTTTTTTAGAAAATCAGACTTTCCACCAATGATATCAATAAAAACTACACCCAGAGTCGAAAATAAGTGTGATAAATATCCGTGTCTGACCGTATTCGTCTGTTACTACTGACAAGCCAGAGTTATTATCATTTTCTATAAATTCTGTTAGCTTTAATAAAAAAAAACTACACAGTGACTTTTAGCGCCACTGTTCAAACATTCTTCTGCAACAATACAAATTAAATTTCTGAATGAGAAGAATAAACGTAGTGACCTCGAAAAGCACGGAAGGCTTGCCCAGTAGGAAGAAAAACTGATCACATCGAATTTCGCCAAACAATCCACAAATTCCACCGAGTCATTTTGCCATTGTGCAATAAACATCAATGCAATCTCGTTCCGTCTAAAAAGAAAATGGACACGAGCGAAAATACGCACACAGAGACAAAAGAAAAGCTGCTGCGTGACGCCACACGAAGAGGGAGAGAAAGAAGGAACAGCCGATCACAGCAAGGATTCCTGCAATGGGATCTTAATTAATCGCCTCCGCGCCGATGGAATTTTCGGAGCGTCGTCACGAGCGGCCACCGCCACGCGGGAAGAGGCGGAAAAGCCTGGGAATGGAGATGAATGGTGGGAGGGTAGGCCCCGCGGTGGCTTCGCGTCATCCCAATATTGGCGCTACCGCCGACCCATTCATTGGGCGGGCAGTCACCTACCCTTCTCTTTTCGCGACTCTACCCGTTTTCGTAAGTATTTTTAACTCTATCGCCTGAGTGACGCGATGGGTGTACGTATATATACTGCGGGCATGGAATTAGAATCGATTGGGAAGTTGCCTTTTTGTGTAGTTTCTTTTATACGTTCTTTACGGGAGATTTTCGTTCGTTTTGGAGTTGAATAAAAGGTACGCGATAAGGCCAAAGGGTTTAGCGATCGTGTGCGAATTAAAACACGAGTTTTTTTTTTATTTATTTTTAAGAAGTAGAGGAAAGTCGGAAAATATAAAAGTTAAATTAAAACTTCATTTATTTTCATTTTGAGGAATAAAACATATTACAATGTACGAGCGCGAAATAAGTATTTTGACCCACTTTTTTTCGAATTGACAATGATTAACAATAATCCGTTAATATTGTAAAATAAACGCTGGATCGGTGTAATTTTTTATGAAACACATTCAAAATTTGGTACAAACAACAACACTGGAGATTCGATTTTATTTTTTTGTGTCTTTATCTATTTTATGATCTATTTTATGATACTTTCGAGAATATTGGTACATTTACTCTGTTGTTTGTATGTATTGCGTTGCCATTTTTTGAATATTTAAAAAATATTCTGCGTAAAAATTTACTTCGATAGAGTGTACCTTCCTTTATCGCTACTAAAAGTTACGGACGCATACCCCATAAAAAATATTGAAAATCGTTTTGCATTTGATTTAAAAAGCCAATTATTTAAACTTTGGCTAAATTAATTATCATTTTCATTGAGTTTTAAAACAGAAAGGAAAGGAAACAATTTTTTTTTATATTTTATGGACCGTTTAATTCTGGCAAGGACAGTTTAGGGTAAGTACGAAACTGATTTTCACGAACAATTAAATTTACATTTTAAGTGGCTTTTTCTCTTAACGAAAGAAAATTTATACGAACGTGTAATTTTAACGTAATTAACATGCACATTTCTAATTGCCTACGTTTGTTTTAAAATTGTGTTAAATGTAATGAAAGAAAAAAAAATGTCATTTTTTTTCTATAAAGTACCTATTAATATTTAATTTAACGCGCATTTCATTGTTCTCAAAATAATTTTCTCCAATGCATTGGTTATTCACAAAAAATAAGAGTTTATTTCGAAAAAAAAGTATTAGCGATGTGTAAATAAAAAAATATGTTATATCCACAAGATTAGTTGGGTCAGGTATAATTGGATATGTCATATATAGAGGAATGTCAATTTCAGAAGTGGATCGTTTTCGCAGGTAATTGAATTTACCAGTATAGAAATCCATTCAGAAAAAGTCTCGCATTAAAAACTTCCTTGTAATAAATTCATTCAATTACTAAAAAAAATTCAAAAGCTTACCCAGATTCGTAAAAATAAAACTCATCTCAAGTACAAACAGCAACTACACAACCTAAAAAAATAAACAATAGATTTTCCCATTAATAAATAAATAACAGATACGTTATTCTATACATCATGTACTCACTCCCAAAATCTACACGTCACTTTCAAAACCGCAAAATAAAAAAGAAACATCGATCAACCACAAAAAATCACCCCCATTTTGGAAAAACACCAGTATAACTGAGAAATGACCGGAGTATCCACGGTGCACCTTTTTCTCCGGTCGCCCGTAACTTTGACAAATCGAGCCGCGCGCTTCAAAAGGAGGAAATCAGTAATTTTTCCGCGTGGCGCGATTTCGATTCCCCGAAACAACGGAGAGCTGCTCCCTCAATTTTTTTCTCTCGCTCGCCCTGGGAATTTTTGAGCGACTCGGAGATCTTCGCAGTGCCGCGTGCTCTCTTTATCTGACGATGATTTATGGGGGCAGTCTGCCGAGGCCATTTCTCCCTTTCTCTCGCTTCCCACTTCCACCGGCGCCCGCGGGACGATTATCGCGCAGACAATGTCACACGGAATTCCGAACTTATCGGGGGGAATTTTGTGGGAGATTGGTCGGTACCACTGCGTGGTCGTAAGGGCTTCTTTAAATTCTCCCTGGGCCGGGGAGATAAAAATTTTTTTCGGCACATCCATCACCAGACATTTTCAATTTCTTATTACGCTCGCATATTCCGGATACGCCGAATTGCAGGAATCGGAGCCTGCGAATTTGAAATAAAGTTCCTTTTTTCTTTCTTCTTTTTTTTTTATTTCTTTGGATTCATTCTTTGGATATTCGCGTTAGACACGAAATGTGGTTTATAGAAATTCAGGAAGTCTTGTAGTGTATTTTTTGGAATTTTATCCTTAATTCTTTGTTAATAATAATTGTTTTATTTCAATTTTATGGTGAGGTCGGTATTAAATCTTATGATTATTTGTATCTTGATTAAAATTACTATAATTTAGTGTTATATATTTAATATTTATTGATCGGAATGTAATTTAAAAAAAACTTTTTACATATTAAATAAAGAAATTTCAATTTTAATTTATTAATTAATTTTTCAAATTGGCTCATTATACCCCACTACCATTTAAATATTTTAAAAGATATACGATCAGTTACTTTGAGTGTAAACAAGATATTAAAAATAATCATAATGAAGTAAACTCGCATAAAAAGAAAGTTAAGGAAGACCCTTGCACAGGAAACATTTTTCAGTAAAAGTGACAGCGACAACCATCGCAATTGTGAGCCTTCGGTGTGTACTTAAACTTTTACAAAATGCCTCTTAAACTTTTACAAAGCCTCTTGAACTTTTATCAAATAAATACTCCGCTTGTACAATGCGGCCAATAATATTACCGTGGCTGGCATCCCCGCCTTTTACCGAAAAGAAAATCAAATCGAAGTCTTGCCGCACTTGTCTGTTACTACTTACGAAAATCATAACTGCTGGGAATCGAATTTACCGTACTTTTTTAAGAATAATAATAGACGGAACGTTTCTTTCCGTTAATAATATCAATGAAAACTACATACAGAGAGGAAAATAAATATGCCAAGTCAATGTCTTACCGTATTTATCTGTTACTACTGTCTTGAATCATAAACACGGGGAATCGAACTTATTCTACCTTTTTTAGATAATTACATATGTAAAATTTATTTCCCCCCAAGAATATTAATTAAATATTAATGAAAACTATTTGCGAAGTCGAAAAGAAGCGAGTCAAGTTGGTGTCTTGCCGCATTCGTCTGTTACTACTGCCGCGAATCCTAAACCCAGGGAATCGCACTTATCAAACCTTAAAATATAAAATTTTTCTTTTGCCAATTTAGCATTGAATACTCCAAGAATAATATTAGACAACAGTCTATAATTTGTATTTAAAAAACTAGACAGCATCGAAATTTCGTTGTCCATTGACCATAGTCGATCCATCCAAGGGATGAATTGACGCACGAGCAAACGACGGGATCTTTAAAATCTCTTTAAATCTACGCATAAACATACAGCAGAAGCGAACAATCGAATCGAGAAGAATTAAAAAAACTCTTCCAGGAAAAAAAAAGAAGAGTACCCGAAGAAAATCGTTTTTGTCCCGGTCGCGCGTAACTTTGCGTTTGCGATCGACGTTTTCCGTCGCCGGGACAGTCTTGTCTCGCCGCTTTTAGCTACAGAGACGCCCGACAGGCGAACTTTTTTCCCTAATGACTTTTCTATTCGACCAACTTTTTTTGACCCCCCCCCCCCCTCCTTTTTCGCTCTCCGCATGCGAACTTTCCACGCGCTACAGACGCCTGGGAGCTTAGCGGCGGCAACTTCGCTGTCTCTGTCTTCTTTTTTTTCTTTTATTGCGCGTGGATTTCAATACTCACCGGATCACGAAGCCGTGGAACTTTCCATGCCAATAAATAATCAATGCGAGCGGTGCAGAGGTATAATCCCATCTTTAATCGTCTTTCGAATCAATTGTTGATTTTACACAGGCTTTTTCTTTGCGTCAAGTATATAGCTAACGTATTTTATTTCGATATTTCGATTAAACTATTTATTTAAAAGTTTTAAGTAAACATTGAATTGAAATTTGAATTTGAAGTTCAAATAAATGTGTTTTTTTTTCAATTTTTTTTTCTAGAGTCCCTCTATCCGCACTATACAAAAAATTATACTTAATTTATAATATTTACGTTAAATTCGTGTGAATTATATTTGAACGTCACAGTGAGAAATAAAAGTCATGCAATAAATTAATTCATTCATTTTTCGTGTAAATATCGATTTTTAATGACAACGCATAACTGCCAGTATATAAATCACTAGCACAAACTATTTACATCCTAAGTCCTCGCACGTGGAATAATATGGCTATTCCCACATGCCAACTACCGAGAAATACTACCATTATGGCTGACGCACGACTCCCTGTATTTAAGGATTGTCACGAAATAGACGCAATCTTATTCCAATTTGAGTCGCTACAAGCTTTTCACTGGAATTACAATGCACTGAAGCCTCTTCATCTTTGCCAGCCTCTCGTATTTTTCCCGCCGATGTTGGGTCTCGGCGATATTGGGAGAAAGCGAGTATACATAAATTAGGATTAGAAGAAATGTTTGCCGGATTACGGATGAAGATTGGAGAAGGAATGCCGTGAAGCGATGGCACTTACGGGATTTGCTAATTTACCTCGACGAGAAAAGTAAAGCTTCGTAAATCGCAAGCTGCATCAGCCGGCGATTTATCCAGAGTGGATTTTTTTTTGTTGTCTACGATTATCGATCGGACAGTGAATTAAGTTGTTATGAAGAAATATAAATTGTTCGGGGCAGCATAAATATAGAGATGTAGGTGAGAATCAAAAGGAAATTTTCGTTTAGTAAAACATATTTATGGAAGTGAAGATTAGATGTAATTTTTATTTATATGCTCTATTTATTCAGATTTTAGGATAAGAAAAATAATTTGTTGTTATGTTTTATTATTGTAGTTTTTATAATTTATATATACATACAATATTTTGCTAGAACCTTCACACGATATGAAATTTATTGTAATATCTTGTACTGTAATTAAAGGTACAACTGCTTTTTACATAAGGAGAGTGTAAAAAGATTATGATGCGAATTTTTTTGAAACTTTGTTTGTAAAATAATAAAAAAAGCCAAAGTAGGGTGTAACGCTCAAAGTTATCATGATAGTAGGTCTCTAAAGATATTTTTCACGAAAACTTACATCAAATGTATTTCAGGTATTTCATGTCCATTAGATAAAACAATAAAAACTTTATTTTTTCTTTTCAAACCTATTGTTTGTTAAAAAAACATGTCCTGATTTAAAATTTCACATCACGAAATCACGTGGATTTAGGTAATTTAGCCTATATAACTCATGTGACTATAAACTATTGTTAATTAATAATCAATAATCTCGATATTTCCAGGAAAATGCAAGAAATTTATGAAAAAAACTGGCTCACATTGAAAATTAATCAAAGAAATATAGGATAGAAAATAGTTAAGTTAAAAAAAAAATTTCAGTTGCAAAAAAGTTGGTATCGCGGTACTTCGGTAAAAACTGTAATTCAACGCGGTTACACCTTATATCAGACGTTAAAACATGGATGATTTACAATGCGCGATGGCCGAGCGGTGCCTGAGTTATTGCGCCGCGCCACCGCGAAAGGTGTCGATTATTATTGCGACGCTCTTAAAAAGACAGTAAATCACGCCCGCGATTTCTGACCCGGAAAATTCGCCGCAGGGCGCCCGAGTCCGCGTACACCCGATGCACATTCATAAATTGCTCTTCTACGAGGATGCGATGATTCATACTGCCTTTTATACTCAAAATCCTTCTTTGTTTTTTATTTTTTATATTTTATATAGTCAATTCTGGTAAGGCCTTATCTAAAATGGATCTTGCGTCCTACCTTATTTAATTACCTTTTAATTTCGCTTGTAAAAATTTTCTCGTATAGAAATATATCGTGTACTTGCAAGGCAGTTTTTTGTGCATGTCAGTTATAAAGCGGTAAACAATGAGCTGTATTTACGGCTACTTATCGCATAATTTATTTTTTAAACATTCTCGCTCATTTAATCTCAATTAAGAATACATGTCCTTTAGAAAAAGTAAAAATTACTAAACTGAGTCAAACGCAAATGAAATTGCAAATATACTTTGATGCAATTATACTCCGTTGTGTATATATAAATATATTATCAACAGATCATCAACAATAAATTTGTAAATTTAAAGAAAAAATATGAATACAACAGTCCTTAATTTATCGCAAATAAAAAAGAAGTTTATAAACAGCCTAAATTCGCACCTCTAAAAATACCTTCACGCTCAGAAATAATCAAACATCCTCGTGCTCGGGCTCCTCACTATTTCGTTGCAGCAAAAGCATCGTTACCACGCCTCGACTCTTCAAAATCCGCAGACACAACAAAAAGAGCAAAAAAAAAAAAAAGAAAAGAAAAGAAAAGAAACAAAAGGAAACGCGTTAACGCCGAGCCATCCGGCGGTTGCGAACAAAAGCGCGGACCTTCGGAATTTCGCGCGAGCCGCGGATTAAACGGGAAAAACAGCCGGGGAAACTAGAAAAGGGGGGCGCGTGCGTTGCTCGCGGGGGCCAAAGGGAATAAGAAGGCGAAAGGAGGGCAGATCCGGCGGAAAAGTTGAAGAGCGCGCTCCGCGCAAAATGAAAGAAAAACGACAACTGGGGGGGAAAAACGGCCGAGTGGAAGCTGCTGCTATGAGTCGAGGTGGGAGGAGCGCCCGATGAAAAATTAAGCGGCGCGGGAGCGAGACCTCCGGCGGAATTAAAAGACGCGGAAAAGGGAGGAAGTAGCGCGAAATCCGGGAGCTCGGCTGTCGGTTACTTATGATCGCGCACGAATTTACGAGCTCCCGCTGCGAAGTTTCTGCTTTTTCTTTGCGCTCTCGAGCCGCACACAGTGTACTCGTTATACCCTCTGTCGTCGACGCGAATGCTTTGTATTTTTTAGGAAATTCTGTGTGTATTTGTTTTTTTTTTTTTTTTTTTCTTTTTTTTTTATGGCAGGTTATTTTCTAACTCTGCTACTACCGTCAGCTTGTCAAATAAAAATTTAAAAAAGAGAATCCCGCAAAAGCAACAAAATAAGAAAACAAATATCGTCCCGAAAATAAAAATTAGGTTTCATTTTTTAAATGAATACTGTAAAAATTTCGAAATATTTTTAGTTATATAATTTAAGTATTTATATAAATATTTTAAGTAATAAATATTTTAACTTTTTTTTTTAATATTAATATAAATATTTTACAAAACGAATGCATCTTTGTTAGAAGTATTGCCAAAACTGCAACACTACCTCTATTTTTTGTTTCATGGGAAAACGGTAATAGTTTTCTCAATACGATTTTTTTCTAATAATTCTCATACGAAAGCTTTCTATAATTTTATTCCTTTTCATATCAAATGAACATTCAATTTAAAATTATTTAATTTACAGGTTGAAACGATTACTAAACTAAGCATTTGATAGCACTTAAAATTTTTTTGAAAATTGACTTAAACAGGCAGAGTAACTTAAATTTTGTTTTAAATAAATTTTATTACTTCTATTTTTAAAATTAGCGTGGAAAATGGTAAAAGTATTTTTATGCAGTATATGACATTCATCCGACTTTAATTAAATTTAATTAGTTTGAATGTGAAAGCGCTACCGGCGACTGTGTAATTAATTCCACGAGAAATGATTTTTTTTTCTGTGACATTAGATCGTATTTTTTTTAGTAAATAAAGTAAACTGAAACAATTACAAAATTTTGAAAATACACTAGAGTTAGATAAATTCGTCGTCAAACACTTGAAAATAAGATTTGAAAAGGAGCTTTTATCACAATCTGGAGCACAAAAACTAGGACAAGGAGAAAATTAATTACATTTTTATTTCTAATTACTATAATTGAAATTTTACGATCGAGAAAAAAATGTTAACCTGGTCGTTGACAGCGTTAAGTTTTGTCACTAATCATTTAATTATTAGGATTGTGAACTAACAACTTTTTAGCCCTATTTTGCCCCTTCATCCTTGTGTGAATAAAGGTAAAATATTTTTCTTATCTCATCAGCGCTATACATGAGTTATTTCTTCTTGAAAATATGGAACTTTTCAAATTTCAAAAAAAAGAACCTTTTTCAAATTTCGTTTCCTGTCTTTGCGCTAAATAATACACGCGAAAACTAATATAGATAAATTTTTAATAGTATCTAAAAATTAACAATAAATTTAATATAAAATTTTGTTTTAAATAAACGTAGAAATTTTAGATTTACAATTTTATAAAAAATTACGCTTCTATCATGTCGAGACTTTTCCTTAGAAATGTAGTATTTTTGCGCAAAATCTCCTGAAGAGTTCTCAAGCTTGTTGCGAACCCTGAGAGTAGTTATTTTGTCAGTCCAGAAGTTAAAGTGTTTTTTTTTTCAGACGATAAAGTAGTCAAAACAGCGTAATATTCACATTTCTGCATTTATCTCTTCAGATCTTTTTTCTTCTTAAATTTTGCAATAATCATCAAATACACTATTATAAAATTATACCGCCATATCTTTAAATCTAAAATCATCATGTAGGTATTGTACTGAAAAATCATCGCCGTATTAGCATATCGCGATGCTTATCGCCATCGATCCACGTAAACGAGATTCTCGGAACTGCAGATATTATCAACCATATGTGCACAACTTGAGTAAATTGAGATACCAGCGTTGAAATATGTATTGAATTATTTTGTTAAAAAAGAAATTTCATCCCGATTTTTTCTAATACTTATCTGATAGAAAATAATATTTATTTAAAGTACCCTTTGAATTTAAAACAGATTATACTTATTTATTGTCTAATGAATTTCTTAATAAGAGCAATTCTGATTCGTTTTTCGAAAGTAGTCAAGATAAAGACTTCAAAAGTAAAATATTAATATAATTTATTTTTGTGTAAGTTATATTAATCTTATGCACATTCAGATATAAAAAGTGCAAACTATTCTCAAAAATACTAATTTATGTATATAAGTATAACTAGAAAGACACTAACGATCGATATTACATATACATTTTTGCACACATATAATATTTTTCTAAAATTTCGTACATCACCAAAAATAGACCCTTGAAATAGATCAAATCGATTCGCCCCAAATGTGATTAATTCCAGCATGTCCACAAAAAAAAAAGTCAAATTCTCATCTCACGAGTACTTGCATCCCATCACACCTAATAAACTTTTCAGCAGCATCCCAGCTAACTGACTTACATAACAAACCCATCGTATGCCTCCACAATTACGCTCCAGCGAGCCTCCTCCAACCGCGTCTTATTAAATAATTCCCTCGACAACGACGTTCACAAAAAAAAAACCCGCAGTCCCACGTTAAAAACCGACGTTTCCTTTTGAACGGGCACAGCCAACTTTTCTTTTCTTATATATCGTCGAGCTCGACGTGTGTACCCAGCGGTGAGCACATCCGCCCCGCCTCAAGATAAAAAAAAAAAACTCCCCGCCGCGAAAGGCCCTTTTTTTAACAGGGTAAACGCGCAGAGGGGCGAACAAAGGAGTCCGCCGTCGCAGCGGAGGAAGCGAATTAAGGAGGGGGGGAGGTAAGGGGGAAAGCCGCGGCGAGCAGTGGGACAGCATCGATCGGCCGCGGCTACGTGCTCCCCTTCCTCTCGGCCCCGGAGCGCACGGCCACTCCACCGGGATTTGCGCCCAGACCTAACGAGTCGAAACCTTGACGCGCGAGCCGATAAATCACCGCCGGAGAAGTGGGTGCCCGGTGGTTTCTCTCGAGTCGCGGTTGATTCATGATTTTTCGAGAGAGAGAGACAGAGAGAGCGAGATCAGACGAATTGTTGCGAGGGTAATGAGGCGGGTGAGGCTTTTAGTGCTCGCGGTACAGGAATTGTTATATTTATTTTATTTATTTTTTATTTATATATTTATTTATTTATTTCTTAAACGGAATAAAAAGTCCTTATATAATCTAAGTTTACATATCAGAATCTAAATTTAAATTTAGAGTACTAGTTATTTATTAGTGTTTTTTTTTGGGGGGGTGGGGAGTCGAGGAAGGTTTTAAGTGGATAACTTTAAAAAACGTACATAATTAAATGTACAATATGCAATTTTTTAATGAAATCGCTATTAAATTTGTTGCTGGGTTATATTCAAAATTGTGTGGGTCGTTTGATATAGACTGGAATTTGGTCAAATGAATACGAATATTTTGGTAAATTTACACCGAAAAAAAAAAGTAATTCTTACTGTTTCGCAACAGTAATATCTACTAAACTAGAAAAAGTAGATACTGCTTTGCCAAATCAGTAAAATTAACATTTTGTACAGTAAAATAACAGTTTAATTTCCAACCATAAAGTAGATCTTACTTTACAGAAAAGTAGATTTTACTTTACAGAAAAGTAGCTTTAACAGTTCTGTAAAGCACATTCTACTGAAAATTCGGAAAGTTAAATTTACTTCCAATTTTACAGTTAAATCTACTGTGCAAACAGTAAGAACTAC